>ML791108.1:154958-189293 GCA_009831015.1 Picea engelmannii | reverse complement strand
GTGTCATTGGATTTAAGGAACCTTGGGATCAGGGACTGAAAATAATCAAGAGGTCAACCAAGGAAAAAGTGATCGCATGGGGGAGGAGACCAAAGAAGTCTAGAGCAGTATGCCAAAAACGGATAACCCTAGTGGGGTAGGTGGGCATAATCCATGTAAACCTAAAACAGATTTAATCCCCAAAGTTATCCTGGAAGACCCCCAAACTCAACTCTTTCGGGATCAGATGAAGATGCATGCCCTAATATGCAAGTTTATGGGCATGTGGCCCACAGAAAAGACTCTACGCAGCTGGATAAAATACCAATGGAAGTTGAGTGGAGAAGTTGATCTTCACCTGGGATCAAAAAAAAAATTCACAAGGGTCTTCATGAACCTAGAGGACAGGGATAAAATATTTGAGGGGAGACCGTATTTCCATGCCTCAGTGGGGCTGTACATGCGGCCATGGAAGGAAAACTTCTCCCCAGAGAAAGATTTTTTTTAAAATGTCCCAGTCTAGCTAAGGCTTTACTCCCTACGGCTAGATTACTGGTTGTCATCCACCTTCGAAGTGATAGGGAACAAACTAGGAAAATATGTCAAGACACCAGGCAACATTAAAAGGGAGGTACACATCCTATGCAAGGATCTGTATAAAGATGGATGTCTTGGGGGCTCTCCTGGAGGCCATAAGCCTAGAGTTTTGGGATGAGGAATGGATCCATAGTATAAACTATGAGAAGATATTGTTTCGGTGCAAAAGGTGTCATGAACATGGACACCTACTAAGAGAATACCCTCTCAGTAAAAAACAAGAACCGGAAAACACTAAACAACAACAAGATGAGGATGGTTTTTTTAGGCCGAATCACAAAGGAAGGGGAAATAAAAGACAAGGAAAGCCCCCAATAAGGAGTAACCTAGAAGCTAGGAATAGATCAGAAGGAAGGGGCAACCCCAACCAGAGGGAAGAAGAGGAAAAGAAAAGGTTGAAAGCAAGGGAGACAAGTGAACATGCAACCCATGAGATCACATAAAATCTAAACACCATGGGTGATCCGGGAGGCAACGTGAGTTCAATGGAAGGAGGAAACGAAGATGCCAACACCCCAATGCAGGAGGCAGACGAAGATGCAGAGATGACACCAAGTGAGGTAGGAACAAAATACCCAGATCTCAGAGACATTGTGGAAAGGGAAGGGATAGACCTCCCGAACATATTAGAACAATGGAAAAGGCAAGGAGTCGATGTACCAATGAAGCAACTGGATCGCATTCAATACCTCTTCCTCCTAAGGGAGGAAGGAAAAACCAAAGGAACCAAGCACATGCATGGTGAAATAGGACACCTCGGGATCAAAACCAGAGATGGACGGCCACAACACTCGCCCAAGAATGCAAGGAGGAAGAAAGGGAGGAAATCAAACAATGTAGCTCTACAAGAACTTGGAGCGCTGCTGATAAACTCAGGTAAGATTAAAAATCTATTTCCTAATTCCCTCCCACATGTTTAAATTAAGGCTATTACTTGGAATATAAGAGGCCTAAACAACCCAAGAAAACAATGAATCCTTAAAAATAGACTGAGGAAGGAACAACCTGACATTTGTTTCATTCGAGAAACAAAATGCAATCTGGACAGAATGGAAATAATCAGTAAAAAATACTGGAGTAAGTACAAGCTACTAGTTGTGGAAATCCAACAGACGGCCAGAGGAATACTCACCCTATGGAACCCACAATCGATGAACTTACTCTCGGCAGAAGCTACAAGTCACACATTATCTATTAAAATGCAAGTGATAGGGAACACAAAGGAGGTCCTATGCACAAATTTGTATGGCCTCCAAGTGTTGGAGGAAAAAAGGAGAATGCTCCTAGACCTAGAAAATCTAAAAGAACGAACTGACAACCTCCATTGGATTCTAGTTGGGGATTTCAACATCATCACTACTCTGGATGAGAAAAAAGGGGGTAACCGGAGACTGGACAGGGATGCAAAAGACTTCTCAGCCTTCATAGACACAATGGAGCTTGTGGACATCAAGACAAGCAATGGCCAGTTCACCTAGAATAACAAAAGAATAGCTCACCACCAAGTAGACATAAGGCTAGACAAGCTCCTAGTCTCAGAATCCATCATTATGCAAGGTTTATCTTTGGAGTGCAGTATCCTCCCCTGGGGGGGATTAGATCATTGGTCAGTGAAAATGGAAGAAAATTTTCAGACAACACCAAAGAACAAGCCATTTAGATTTGAGAAATTTTGGATCGACCACCCTACTTTCAAGGAGAACATCAAAACATGGTGGCAGGAGGAACTCCTGAACCAAGGGATAAGGATGTTCATACTACATAAGAAACTCAAGTACATTAAACAAAGACTTAAGGAGTGGAACAAAGAAGTCTTTGGGAACATAGGCTAGGAGAAAAAATGATCGAGGATGGAATGAGAAAGTTGCAGGAACTTTGCATTCAAGAGGGCTATATAGAGAAAAGGAAAAAAGAAGAAAACCAAATGATCCAGACATGGAAAGCAAGATGTAAGCAGGAGTAGACCCTATGGTGACAAAAATCCAGAATCAGGGGGCTTAAAGAAGGGGAGAGGAATACCAAGTTCTTTCATGGAACAATTATAGCGATAAGATCTCATAACAAAATTTTGAAGATTAGGGATCATGATGGGATAGAAAGAGAATCCCACCAGGAAACTGAAAACACATTGGTCAAACACTTCCAGGGGATAACCAAAGATCCCCACCGAGACAGAACCGTGACCATCCAGAGGATAACTCAACACATCCCCAAAATGGTCACAGAGGATCAAAATGTCAGCCTGTGCAAACCCATAGCAAAGGAAAAAATCGACCAAGTGGTCCAGGAGATGCCTAATGGAAAGGCCCCAGGCCCAGATGGCTTCATAGTGGAATTTTTCAAAGCCTACTAGGATGTGGTTAAGTATGAGATATATGGTGTGGTGGACGATTCCAGACGATCGACCTCCATCCTGAAGGCATTAAATTCCACGATGATCACTCTGATCCCAAAAGAAAACGAAGCTAGAACTCTATATTCCTACAGGCCGATATCTTTGTGCAATGTGGTGTATAAGATAATTTCCAAAGTCATAGCCAATAGACTGAAACCACTCCTTCCTACACTGATTTCACAGGAACAAGCGGGCTATGTGGAAGGGAGACAAATCCTGGACAATATCGTACATGCCCATGAGATAATCCGCACTCTGAAAAGTCAGACGAAAGGGGGGATGATAATCCAACTAGACCTGGTGAAGGCTTACGACAAAATAAGCTGGAACTACATGGCAAAGACGATGGGAGCATTTTGTTTCAACCAACATTGGATTAAATGGATTATCAACCTAGTTAATACAACAAGTTTTTCATTGTTAGTGAATGGAGCCCCAACCAAACCTTTATATCCATCGAGAGGCATAAGACAAGGGGATCCGTTATCCCCCTTTCTATTCATTCTAATTATGGAAGGGCTTAGCATAAGTATAAAAAATGCAACGACCGCAAGTGAAATAAAAGGCCTCAAACCGTTTGAAAACTATTCGACCTCAACACACCAACAGTTCGTCGATGACACCCTGCTCCATGGCACACCCATGGTAAAGGAAGCTAAGTCTTATAAAAAAATCTTAGAAGACTTTGGAGAGGCCTTGAGGGCTGAAATCAATCACTCCAAATCCATGATATTCTTTTTCAATACTAATCCTTCAATTCAGATGAACCTGGCCAATATTCTAGGGTTGGAACGTAAAACACTCCCAATGAAATACCTGGGAATCCCCCTGACGGATAGAGCATGCAGGAATGCAACGTGGGAAGGAGTTATTAGCAAATTGCAGGAGAGGGTAAAGAATTGGACGTATAGATCTCTAAACCTTGTTGGAAGGCTAATCCTCAATAAAACGGTCCTACAAGCAATCTCGGTATTCATGATGTCAGTGTTTCCATCCCCAAAAGGCATACTACAAGAAATAAGAGCCATCCAAAGAGACTTCCTATGGAGAGGAGAAGAGGACAAAAATAAATGGGCCCTTGTGGCTTGGGATAAGGTATGTAGACCGAAGAACAAAGGAGGCTTGGGGTTACAAGACCCACAGGTAACCAACAACACCTACGGGGCAAAGCTATGGTGGAGATGGGTAAAAAAAAGCTCGACACCGTGGGTGAATCTCTGGAAAGCTAAATATGCCCCATAAATCAATGACCGGGAGTGAATCCGATTCATGGGAACAAGGGAAGGGTCAACTATTTGGAATCTTGCTTGGAGAAATAAAAACTGGATCTAGAGTCACAGATTTTGGGAAGTCATGAATGGTATAACAATGAGGTTCTGGGAGGAAGTGTGGCAACATGAACCCATAATGGAAACTCAGGACAGGGAGGAGCTCAAACAGGTGATGATCGAGCAAGGAAAAACGAAAGTCCATCAGTACTAAAAGCAAAGGGATGGGAGCACTAGATGGAGGATATGGGACAAACTTAACCCACAAAATGGAGCTCAGATCGAAATGGTGATGAAAGAGGTCGAGGAGGAATTGGGGAAAAGGAAAATTGGTGTTTCGGAAGAAGATAATCAATTGAGGTGGGGCATGAAAAATGGGGGTGAATTCAACCTAAAAGAATCCCAATATTACATCGCAGGCTAGGACCAAGAAAACCCAGAGACATAATGGGAGAAGATTTGGAAGGGCCCCCAATGGCCAAAATCAAAATGTTTGAATGGCTAGTCCTACATAAAAGAATTCTGACTTGGGAGAACCTCACAAAAAGAGGTTTCATAAGTCCCTCACGATGCCACCTTTGTGAGGTCAAGGAAGAAACAATGGATCACCTCCTCGATGAATGCATCTACACAACCTAGATTTGGGATTGGGTGGCATGCATTTACTACCAATCAAATAGGGTTAGGGGGATATTAGAGCAACAATCAAAGACTGGAATGAGAGGTACAGCGAAAATGAGGTGGTGAACTTTTGTTGGGGTCTGACGTTGGGGATGGTCACCAAGGTGATTTGGAAAGATCGGAACAAGCATATTTTCAGTAATGAAAGCCTACCTATAGAGCGGCTAAAGGATGCAATAGTCTCTCAAATAAGAGAAACAGTGCAGAGCCTTAAAATCAACAATTCTATAAATCAACTTACAGACCAAGATCCCACATTCTAAAATTTTTCTATCTGAAATATTGGAGTTGTAGCATACATGTGGGTCGTGAACCACAGATCCAAACAGGAGTCAGTACCTGGGCCCCTCCTCCATCAGGGGTCCTCAAACTGAATTTTGATGGGGCGATGAAAGGAAATCCGAGAGTGGTAGGTGCAGGAGGATTAATAAGAGATAGTGAAGGCACTATCATCTGCATGTATGATGGGAGCATAGGCAACTCAACAAACAACACAACATAATTTGGAGCTCTGGAAATCGGCCTAGAAATCCTGCGAAGAGAAGGGATGAAAAATATCATCATGGAAGGTGACTCAACTCTGGTAATCAACATGACAAAGAAAATCCAAAAAGGAACCAGAGTGGGAAAGATGCAATGACATTGGCACCTAGCGCACTCCCTGTAAAAAATCCAGGAGCATCTGAGAACCCTGAACACGGTGGAGTTTCATTGGGTTCACAAGATGGCGAGCGCACTAGCAGATAGGCTAGCCAATGAGGGGGGAAACAAGGATGGCCAGGAACTAGACAAGGCCTAGACCAGGATACCTAGAGGGAAACTTAGAACAGATTGCAGCCACCTGGCGGAAAAATATCATGGTGGCAGCTTCAGAATTGAGAGTCAGATTGAGGAGAATGACATGAGGCTTCTAGAACGAACGTGGGGCCTAGGAAGATTATGAATTCCATAACACTTGGCCAACAATTATCATGCAGGATCATTATAGGAAACAGGTGGGCAGGCGAAAGAAATGACGATACATCAACAAGGTTCGTGGTGAAAGCAAGGTAGAATGGCCAGGCAGCAAGCCGGATGCACATAATGAATTAAGGCATGAGGAGATCATGATAACCAGGGATGATCCACTGACCCCCAGTACAAGTATGGGGATAAGGATGGTCGGATCCCAAGCGAGTAAGGGCAGAGGTAAGTACAGTGAAAGAGGTGGTACCATCATGGTAAGACAAGCCTTACCAACAAATAATGACGGGAGAKCTCACCACCTYGAGAAAATTATGGTAGGAAGTACATTCCCAYAGCTGAGGAAATGCCATAAGAAGAAGGCCAATAGACATGAAGGAAAATAGAAGGTGCAAAGGAGTAAGGGTCATTACAGGTTCAAGAGCAGAGGATTAAGGAAAATAGTGAAGTGAGGAATAGGAAGAATAGCCAGATCATGATCCTAGGTAGGAAAAGAGAAATGGCATGACTGAAGCACACACAGAGGAAGAGGATCCCCCTAGGGAAGGAACTCCTRGAAAGTTCGYGATGTTTRACAAGAATGGAGAAGGAAGTGAGAGAAGCGGAAAGCACCTTCCACACTCTAGTCGCGCTGAAGGGGAAGGAAGCAATTAACAATTGGGAAGAGGAAATAAAGGATGAGCGCAAAGGAAAAGAGTGGGCTRACATGGCGCTGGAAGCGGAATGGGTGACGGATCTGGGGGCTACGTGTCYCAGGGAAAGCCTCTACCACAAAACAATATAGACTTCCTGGTTAACCAAGATGCTGATAAGGAAAGTGAAATCAAAATGGGAGGAAGCAAGACAAGAAGATAACCGGGAGACCAAGACAATGTTGGACAAGATCCAGCATTGCCTCAACAGTCTGGAAATTATCATCAAATTGTTAGTAGAGGTAGAGAAGGATAAAAAAAGAAAGCATGAGCGGTTGGCAACACAATTCCACCTTTACACGTGTTACTTCCATCACATGGACATCATGCCTAAAGATGGACAAGGCACACCAACCTAGATCAGGAAAACCCACACTGTTTGCCCAAAGGAGGATAACAAGGGCCAAGCAGATGGCGGGAAGGAGCACCCCCAGGTGTTGTAATGACTCTTAGTTTCAGGTATTTGGATTTTGTTAGTTTAATGGAAGCTATGCTTAGGCAGTAAAAGGCTAGTTTAGTTCTGTAATATACTCTGGTTGGTTTGGAAGTTTTTAGTTAGCTCTTTATGATTGTGCATCTCAAATTGGGTATGGAAGGTCTAGTCTAGTTTCCATTTTTTGGCAGACCAGATACCTCCATTGTGACTATCAAAACTAGCAGCAGGGACCCCCTAGCCTAGTTTCCTTCTAAGTAGACCAGGATCCCCTTTTTTGTATCATAATTCCTACAAGTAATATAGATTCCTACATTGACTTACAAAAAAAATAATTAATATTACTCCAAAAGACTTAGGTCATTGAGTTTTTATTTTGGCTTTAACCCCACGTGTAAAAAAAGTTGCAAAAAATTACCACTGTAAATTCTTTTTTAATATTGTAGGGAAATACCATGGGCCTATAAACCACCAAAATCAAAGTTTACTCTTCCTTCTTCTTTGAACTTTTTCTTTTAAATTACCTTTTTTGAGTTCTTCCTTTTTCTTTTTTTTTTCTTCTCCCTTTTTTTTTCTTCTTCTCCATATTTGGTACTAACTTCTTTTAATTTTCTGGCAGCGAAAGGATTATTTCTTGAATGGTAATTTTTTGATGATTTTTTTTTAATGGAAAAATGCCCTAATGTGGTCAACGACTTGGATTTCTCAAAGAAAAGACGGGGTTGACCAAAAGTTGGATCGAGACTTTCTATTGTACCAAATTAAGTGGATCTGGTGGTCCACTTCATGAGAAAATCGTGAATACAAAACATAATTCCATATTTCCATAATAAATAATATTTATTTACTATTTATTTTACATATTTACTTGACATCATATGGAATACAATACGTGTATATAAATACATGTGGGGAATGATAACTCGTGTTCTTTCCAAGGGTCATGACTTTTCATTCACTTATCATTTACATTATAATGCCTATTTACATAATAACAAACCTATAACATATTATTATATAATAAGAAATGTAATATACTAGGTATATTACACTAAACATTGATAAACCCTCCCCATAAGAATTATCATCAATGATGCTTCTAGGGGAAGTTTTGGCCTTAGAGGAGCTAGAGGAATTATGTATTTTTCAAATACAAACTAGATTTTTTTCCCCCAATAGGTTTGGGGGTTGGTACCATCAATAAGGTAGATTTATGGGCTATGCACATGTTGATGATTATTTTGTTGGAAAAGGGGATGGGGGGATATGAAGCTCTTTGGGAATTCAAAATTGGTCATTGGATGGTTGATGGGTGATTATAGAGCTCAAGACTTGGGTTTACAAGATTTGGTTGTGTAGGTTAGGGAGCTTCCAACTTTCTTCCAGACCTTATATTACACACACATATTCAGAGAACGTAATGTAGTAGTAGGTGATCTAGAAAAGAAGGTAGTGGACGGTCACAATGGCTTGCTAGTTTGGCTAGAGGTTAAAGATGGGGTGTCTACCCCTTTACCTCCACAACACATTTTTTAAGTACTTTTATTTTTATGTGTTTGGAATTATCTGTAGTATACCTAGGGAGGTAATATAGGGTACCTAGGGATGTTCCAATGGGAATGTGGTTATGTATTATTAGTGAAGGCCATTCAATGTAAGGTGGACTAGGTCCACTATATTAACTATATTATTAAATAAGGTCCACTATGGTAGTTAGATATAATAAATAATCTTTCTAGAAGATTCCTTCTCTAGAATGTTCCTAAAAGATAGAGAATGCTATATAAAGAAGTGTAAGCAATGTATTAGAACATAGTAAAGAATATTGTGAATGTATCAAACATTTCTTGAGGGGTGTTATCATTCCATAAGGATTAATATATGGTGTTACCCTACCTCAAGGGTTTCTCTACTTCTTGTGTTTAGTGATTGGTGAATGGTTTAGATTATTCTTGTTAGTTAGATATAATAAATAGACTTTCTAGAAGATTCCTTCTCTAGAATGTTCCTAGAAGATAGAGAATGCTATATAAAGAAGTGTAAGCAATGCACTGGAGAATAGTGAAGAATATTGTTATTGTACAAGCAATGATTGCTTAAGGAGTTTGATCCTTCCATAATGATTCATATATGGTGTTACCCTACCTCAAGAGTTTTGTCTACATTCTTGTGTTCAATATTTTGTTGAATGTTTTGGTTTATTCTTGTTGAAGATTAAGCATTATTTTTGAAGTATATTTTCATTTATATTCAGATCTATTCATGTACTTAACAATTGGTATCATAGCACTTTCCTTGGCCAAAGAAGGGAAGAATTTTCTGGGTCATTTTGTAGATTTTTTCAAAGGAGAAAAGGGGGTGGCGCATTTCAGACTCATTTCTAAAACTTTCTACTCATAATTTGTAGAAAAAAATTGTATATTTGAATTTCTCTCGAAAAAATACCCAATTTCAAAAAATAAAATTAGCGGAAACAAAGTTTGGAAAGTGAAGTTATCAACATTTTAAATTTGGCAAATTTTTAGGGTTTTTTGGGAAAAAGCCATGATTTGCAAAGTAAGTTATTTCAATAAGCCCTAGTTTTCTTTTTGGGTTATGGAAACATAAATGTTTTTTACTGGAAGAGATGATGGCCCTAGTATTGAAAAATATATACAATATGACAAGTCATTATGGAAAGAGAAGTGGAAATATCATCTACACTGGGGTTTCAAAGATGATGCTCTCATATGGTGGCGATCATTAGACTATTTTGAGTGGATGTCACTTTCTGAGGAAGCACTTGAAAAATTACTTTTAGACAAGTGGTCTCATACAAAGTGTAAGGATAATGACATCACCAAAGGTTTATTTTCATGTGGAAAATCTATATTATAGGTTCATGGTTGTATTCATAAAGAAAATGTCATTGTTTTTATTAACCCTAGTTGCATGCATAATTTTATCAATATTCACTTGGTTAATAGATTGCAAGTTCCTGCAAAGAATATTCAAGGTACATAGATTGAGGGTGAAAATGTTTAAATTCTTAAAGATTTGAAGATCAATATGAATAAATATGTGTTGAATTCATATTTTTATGCTATAGCTATGGATGATGTGGATATTGTTTTGGGATATCCTTGGATGAATTTAGTTGGTACAGTTAATATTAATGTGCAATTTTTTTTTTGAAGTTGTGGTACAAGACAAAGAAAATCACATTGCAGGATGTGTCTCTTAGTAAGAAAGATGGGCCCACGGAGGCCAACAAAGAAGTTATTATCGAGTCCAAAGTGGAATCAGAGGCAAATTCTACAAAAAAGAGATGAAGCAAAACCACAAGAATGACACAATCATGGAGCTAAGGAGGTCATTGACTCAAAGGCACAATGTTTTGAAGATTTGAAGAAAAAAGAACAAATTCCTACAGTTGTTGTATATTGCCATCGACATCATCAACACACTTATGCACCAGGAAGGAACCAGGAAGGAAACCAATCTCGAGGTGCATGGAGGCCTACCAACACTACAGGAAGACATTGGGCTTGAGAACCAATCCCATGGCAACATCAACATGATGCAGAGCAAGATCAAGGTGGCAATGAAGGAATTGGACATCATGTTTGTCTTCCATTAGGATGGATGGATGGTCATACTTGGTACCGGTTGGCTACATTGCTTAGCCGATCATATTGTATGGTTTCTTCACGTGTTTCAAGGATGAAACATGTGAGGGGAGATGAAATGTAATATACCTAGGCATGTAATATCAGGTACCTAGGGAGGTACCCAATGAGAATGTGGTTATGTATTATTACTGGAAACCATTCAATATAAGGTGGACTAGGTGCACTATATTATTAAATAAAATCCACTATGGTAGTTAGATATAATAAATATGCTTTCTAAAAGATTCCTTCTTTAGAATGTTCCTAGAAGATAGACAATGCTATATAAAGAAGTGTAAGCAATGTATGGAGCATAGTGAAGAATATTGTTATTGTACAAACACTGATTGTTTGTTGAGTTTTATCCTTCCATAAGGATTAATATATGATGTTACCCTACCTCAAGGGTTTTGTCTACATTCTTGTGTTCACTTTTTTTGTGAATGTTTTGGTTTATTCTTGTTGAAGATTAAGGGTTATTTCTGAAGTATATTTGCATTTTTATTCAGATATATTTAGGTACTTAACATTATCATTGTATGCTTATCTTTGCTAGGGGTCTCTTTTCACCGTTATATTTTAACGATAGTATATTGAATCACTAAAGTTATGTTGTAAGCATTTCAATGGGCATTGCTCTAATTCTTGATATACAATGGCCTTTACTTTTTCTATTAAGTTCTATTAAGGAAAGAAGGTTGTCACTATTATTAGATGAAGTCTAGATCAAATGTATCTTTTATCTTCGAAACACTTCCATATTGTAATATTGACATTTCACACCTTGGAATAACCCCCTGTCATGCTTTTTTTTTTTTTTCTATTTTTTTATTATATATATATATATAGTCCATTGCACTCTGGTCCAATGGTTGAATTGAGGCATCACCATGAAAAATAACTAGGTTCAAACCTCCATGAAATGAAACCAATCAAATTATAATAAACTAAACTAAAATATATTTATTTAAATATTATAGTTTTATATACATTTAAAAATATTTAATTCTTAACAAATTACTAAATTAAAATAGTAAATAATTAAAATTTATAACTAATAATCAATACATTACTTATTAACAAATTATTTATAATAAAATATTTAGTGTAGTTTAAATGTTTTATGTTTTTAACCATTTTTTATACCTATCCGTTGGAATTTTGTTATGTAATTGTTGATTAAATCACTTCGTTTACCAAAAACCCATAAATAATAAAAAAAATATAAAAAAAAATATTTAGACTAAATCAAAAAAGTAACTTACTATTTATAACCACCACGAAAAATAACTAAATTCAAACCTCCATGAAATAAAACCAAAGGAATTATAATCTACTAAAATAAAATATATTTATTTAAATATTATAATTTTATAGACATTTAAAAATATTTAATTCTTAACCAATTACTAAATTAAAATAATAAATAATTAAAATTTATAACTGATAATCAATAAATTACTTATTAACAAATTATTTATAAAAAAAATTTTGTTATAGTTTACATGTTCTATGTTTTTAACCATTTTTAATAACTATCAATATGAATTTTGTTATGTAATTGTTAATTAAATCACAATTTTTGTTTACCTAAAACTCATAAATAATAATAAAAAATAAAATATTTAAACCAAGTCAAAAAAGTAACTTACTATTTATAACTACCATAAAAAATAACTAGGTTCAAACCTCCATGAAATGAAGCAAAATAAATTATAATCAACTAAAATAAAATATATTTATTTAAATATTTAATTTTTAAAGTTTGGTGTAGTTTAAATGTTTTATGTTTTTAACCATTTTTTGTAACTATGATGGGAATTCTGTTATATAATTGTTGATGAAACTCAATTTTTGTTTACTTAAAATTCATTTTTGAATGTATAAATAGATTCAACATCCTGAAAAACATCCTTAAACAATCGATTAATCAAATTTAACAACTAAAATCTACCATTCCAAAAATTTCTAATCAAATTTAAAAAAAAATTGATAAAAATATACCCAACTTAATAAAAAAAAAACATAAACATTTTTACTAAGTCAAAAAAGTAACTTACTATTTATAACCAACATCATCAATAAATCACCTACTAAACATAAACCAACCAAAACCAAGTAAGAAAAACTAAACAAATTATAACCGGCCCACCATTTATAACCAACACCACAGACAAATTACTGGCTAACATGAAGCAGGGAACAGAAACCAAAGAAATTATAAGTGACCAAAATATAACCCAAAAAATCACTCAGACGCAGTACCCAAAAAATTATAACCGTTTGGACCGTTGGAGTGAAAGAAGTTATCATTGAATAAAGAAGGGAACGTTCCACTCGACTCTCTGTGTTATTTAATTTACCACTGTCAGTCCACTCCATTCAAACGGCTATTCTTCTCGCGGGCAATGAAGAGTTACATTTGCAAATTCTCCTCCTACACTTTTCCTATTAAGATGGATTGACCTCAGATTGGATTCGTGGGGGGTTTTTGCTAGTTGCTTTCACATTTGTTCCTTAGGAGAATTTGCCCACAGTCCGAGATTGAATTGTTATTTTTGCAAGTGATAGGTAACAATAATCATGCAGGAGGATTATGCCAAGGAGATTCGAAGTCGAGCTAACGAGTTACTCCTCCGAGAAGAATGGTCCGAAGCCATACAACTCTATTCCGAATACATCGACCATTGCGAGACCCACGCGGAGCTCAAGAAATCTCTGTGTGTAGCCCTGTCCAACAGGGCCGAGGCTCGAATTCGGTTGCGAGATTTCGAGAATGCAATTCGAGACGTGAACAGGTCACTGGAGGCAGATCCAGCCCACCCCAAGAGCCTGTATTGCAAGGGAAGAATTCTGCTGGAGTTTGACCAGTATTCACAAGCTTCCGAATGCTTCCAATCGGCCCTCGAACACCAGCCCAACACGGCAGAATTCATGGAGTCCTTGGAAAGGAGTCGCAGGTTCGAATCTCAGTCGAGAAACGGGGCCTTCGATTTATCAGAATGGATTTCAAATGGGTTCGCGGGGCGACCTCCTGAATGTGCGGAGTATGTGGGTCCCGTGGAGATTCGATCGTCCGGCGTGGGTCCTGGTGAACGGGGATTGTTTGTTACCAGAGATGTTGAAGCTGGTACGCTCTTGGCAGTTTGCAAGCCTGTTGCAATAGCTAGGGCTATTTTGCCGGAGAAATTTGCAGAAAATGCGAGGATGGTTATATGGAAGGACCTTGTGACCGAGATTGAGAGGGTTGCTAGGCGATCCAGTAGGATTTTAAGGAAAATATATACATTGGCAGAGAGTGATGACGGGAATAGGAAAAAAGATCTTGGGGTTCCGGATATGGGGATGTTTAAGGCCAATGCAGTGTTAGGGTTTGAGTTTGAGAGCCCATGTGAGCCTGTGGATCTGAAGAGGATTTTGGGGATTGCAGACATCAACACACTTACTGAGAAGGGCTGTGGAGTTAAGAAGCTGGGTCATGAATTGTATTATTCTAATGAGAATGACTGCATTGGGCTGTGGGTATTGCCTGCTTTTGTGAATCATTCTTGTAGTCCTAATGCAGGGCGATTGCATGTTGGGGATAGTGTGTTTATCCATGCTGCGAGGGACCTCAAAGCAGGGGAAGAGGTAACCTTTGCTTATTTTGATGTGCTGGTTCCACTGGGGACGAGGCGGGAGCTCTGTAAGACATGGTCATTTGTGTGTCAGTGCCACCGGTGTGAACTGGAGCGGTCTCTGGAGGAGGATTTGAGGGGCGTTGAGGACGAGTTTGGGAGGATTTATAAGAAGGGTGGAGAGATGGAGATGACTAAATTGGCTCTGAAGCTGGAGCAGAAGCTTACACAATTACAATGGAGAGTTAAGGCCAAGGATAGGCAGCTGATTCGTGCTTCGTTCGCCAAGGCTTATTGGCCCATGTTTAGGTCTCCTGTGCTTCTGAAGAGATGGGCCAGGCAGATGCCTTGCATTGAGAGTGTCATTGATGCTGTTACTTGTGCATTGCCTGGGGATGAGACTGCCCTCTGTGCTGCTGCCACTGTGGTGGATAAGTTGAAGGTGAACAAGGGGCTGAGTCCATACAGAAAGGCCATTGATCGGGCTCTCCGGATTTGTAAAGGACTGTACGGGAAACTGATGAAGAGCAATGTGATGAAGGATTTGATTGATGCCCATGTCTATAACAGAGGTATTATTGCCCCTAGATCCCACATGTTTTAGCCTTTCTCATCGGCTCAATGCTGACATACATTTTCTTTTCAAACCTAGATTAGCCCAGGGCTTCATTCAAAATTCGTTACTATTCTTTTGCTCCTAGTCCAATCAGATTTTTTATCCTCTTTCAATCACCCAATTCAAAATTCTTGTTTGTGCATAAGAACATCTCTTGCTGTTTCTTATTCTTATGTATTTCACAATCCCTGATAGGACAGTCCATCTGACCTCTCTTTCTTCCCAATACAAAAATTGAAATATGAAGCACCTCATCTCCCCTTTTCAAGTCCAATAGCTTTAATCACCTTTTAGTTCTCTTTAAGTGCTATGAGAGGAAAAAAACACAGTAGAATTGCCCCAAACTACAAAGGCAATTCAAAAGTTTCGTAGATTTTGATTTTGATTTTGAGCTGCTGAAGCTTGGGGGTGAAACTTAACTCCGTCCTTATTGGGCACCTACATTCTTAATGGCTTGGAGTTTCATACCGTGTGTTGAAGGCATTTCATATATTGGTGTCTCACTCAGAGGCATGGTATGGAGGTTTCAACATGTTGAGATTAAAGAACATCTGCATGGTAGAGGGTTTGTGACAGCAGGCAGACTTTGTCCATTATTTTGATGGGCATATCGATGTTTCCTTCATCCTTTCTGAAGCAAAGTATGAGGCTGAAGACATTTTATTAAATCCTCTGTAGAAATTTTTTATATTGTATTTGATTGTATATCCTGATATAATATTCTTTTCATCTTAAATGAAGGTGCTCCTTCAAGAATAATTCCATTAAAATGGAGGAATTATTTGTCTTCAACTGATACAGAAACAGGGTATCTGAGATCATTACTGCATTTAATAAGAATACATGATTTATATTTGTGTGTTAAAATATGTTCAAGATTCTCTTTTCTGTCAAATGGCTGTTTTTAGAATTTCAGATCAGTTTTCCTAAAATTTTATCAATAATGGTATGATCGAGAAATGTTTTGACTCTCGAGTGTGAGATTTCAGATGGTCTAGCATACAATGCAGAACATTGGTGTGACTTGGAAGACTTGAAAAAATGGGAGGGCTTGAGAGAAAACTGCAGCTGATCGTAGAGCTTAGCCCTGAAAAGAAGATGCTTACTTTGGTTGTAGATATGATAAGGATCAAGAATCAAAACGGTTTCCATATCATACCATTTAAATGAAGGAATTATTTATCTTTAACTGAATGGAAACAGTGTATCTGAGATTTATACTACATAATGCATTTAATAATAATACATGATCTATTTTTGAGTGTCAAATACGAACAATATTCTATTATCTGTCAAATGACTGGTTTTAGAATTTCAGATCAGTTTTCCTAAAATTTTATCATGAATGGTATGATAGAGAAAAAGTTTTGGCTCTTTAGTGGGATTTCATATGGTCTAGCATATGATGCAGAATATTGGTGTGACTTGAAAAACTTGAAGAATGGGAGGGTTTGAAAGAATTGCTGCTTATGCCGAACAAGAAGATGCTTACTTCGGTTGTAGGATATGATGAGGATCAAGAGTAAAAAAATATCTATCATAACTTTTGAATGGAGGAATTATTTATCTTCAACTGATACAGAAAACAGGGTATGTGAGATCTATTCTGCATTTAATAAGAATATATGGTTTATTTTTGCATATTAAATATATGTTCAATTTTTTATCTTCTGTCAAATGACTGGTTTTAGAATTTCAGATCAGCTTTCCTAAAATTTTATCATTGATGGTATGCATCATAGAGAAAAAGTTCGGACTCTTGAGTGAGATTTCATATGGTGCAGAGTATTGGTGTGAGAAAAACTAGAAAACTGGGGAGGGCTTCGGAGAAAACTGCGGCTGATCTTAAGTAGAGCTTAGTCTAACAAGAAGATGCTTACTTTGGTTGTAGACATGATGAGGATTAAGAGTCAAAACTAGAAAAATGGTATGCATCATAGAGGTCTAACAAGAAGATGCTTACTTTGGTTGTAGATATGATGAGGATTAAGAGTCAAAACTAGAAAAATGGTGTGCATCATAGAGGAAATGTTTGGACTTGAGTGAGATTTCATGTGATGCATAATATTGGTGTAATGTTTGGTATGCATCATAGAGAAAATGTTTGGACTCTTGAGTGAGATTTCATATGATGCAGAATATTGGTGTAATGTTTGGTATGCATTATAGAGAAAATGTTTGGACTCTAGAGTGAGATTTCATATGATGCAGAATAAATGGTATGCATCATAGAGAAATAGTATGCATCACAGAGAAATTTTTGGAATCTTGAGTGAGATTTAATATGATGCAGAATATTGGTGTAATATTTGGTATGCATCATAGAGAAAATCTTTGCACACTTGAGTGAGGTTTCATATGATGCAGAATATTGGTGTGACCTGGAAAACCATAAAAATGGGAGGGCTTCAGAGAAAACTGTGGCTGATCTTAAGTAGATCTTAGGCCTAACAAGAAGATGCTTACTTTGGTTGTAGATATGATGAGGATTAAGAGTCAAAACGTTTTCTTTATCATGCCATTTAAATGGAAGGATTATTAATCTTCAACTGAAACAGAAACAGGGTATGTAAGATCTATATTGCATTTAATAAGAATACATGATTTATTTTTGCATGTTAAATACGTTCAAGGTTTTATTCTCTGCCAAATGACTGATTTTAGAATTTCGGATCAGTTTTCCTAAATTTTCTTCATTAATGGTAGATAGAGAAAAATGTTGACCCCTGAGTGAGATTCAGATGTTATAGTGTATGAACTATTAGCGTGACTTGAAAAACTTGAAAAATGGGAGGGCTCGAGAGCTTTAGGCTTAACAAGAAGATGCTTACTTTGATTGTAGATATGATAAGGATCATATCTGCAACAGGTCTTTCAACAAGGCTGTATGCCTAAAAGTTTGGACTCTTGAGTGAGATTTCAGATAGTCTAGTATATGATGCAGAGTATTGGTGCAACTTGAAAAACATAAAAATTGGGAAGGCTTGAAAGACAAAGCTCACATCTGCAACAGATTTTGAAGAAGGTTGTAGTCATGATATGTTACAGAAAAAGTGTGGACTCTTGACTGAGATTTCAGATATTTCGACATATGATGTGGATTATTGCTGACTTAATAAGAGCTTTTAGGCCTAAAAGAAGATGCATACTTTGGTTGTAGATATAGAAAGATCACATCTGCAATAGTTTTGAAAATGGCATGATATGTTTAGAGAAAAAGTTTGGACTTTTGAGTGAGATTTCAGATATTCCAACATATGATGCAGAATATTGATGACTTAAAAAACTTAAGAACTGGGAAGGGAGGAGTCTAATCATTCGACACTTTTGACTTTTCCAACAGGTCTCCTCCTCCAATTCCAGCAAGGTTCCCTTCGATGAAAATCATTTGACCCGATGCTGTTTTATAATCTGTTCCGTTAATCCATTAGCAAGGTCCCACAAAAGTCAATTGAACTGTTCAGAGGATCAGTCAACATGGAGGACAAGGGAGTTGATGCAGGGTGGTGGATTAGATGTCCACCTGCCTGTGTTTATGGCATCCTCCCCATGCAAACTCTCAAATTTTGAATCCACTGGTTACACTGCTCATTTGACATCTCCTGATCCTCTCTTTAGGCTCCCTTCAGTGAAGATCATTTGTCCAGATGCTGTTTTGTCATCTGTTCTGTTAATCCATTAGCAGGGGTTGGGGTCCCACAAAAATCAATTGAACTGTTCAGGGGATCAGTCAACATGGAGGACAAGGGAGTTAATATAGGGTGGTCCACCTGCCTGTTTTTATGGCATCCTCCCCATGCAAACTTTCAAATTTTGAATCCACTGGTTACATTGCTCCTTTGATATCTCATGATCCTCTCTTTGTATGGATAGTAAGAATGATGCAGGAGCATTGCTCCACCTCAGCAGTGCACCAGCATTCCAGCTCATCAACGCGCATTCAAGAAGGGGAGAGGTGCCAGCCCTCTCATTTTGCCCCCGAATTTTAAATTTTAAATGTGAAGTTAATACGATTGAATGCTGTCAGGCTGGAAGAGCCGAGCTATTGCCTTTGTACAGGCTAGAGATAAGGTTGCCTTTAATAGGCCTGAGTTGTACAGATCTTGAGCATGGCCTCAGATCTGAGATATTCATGTTCATTCAATGTAATTAATGAGAGTTAGGTAGCTTGGAGGGAAAGGAGAGTAAGTTAAGGGAAAGGAGAGTAAGGAGAGAAGGGAGCGAGACTCAGTTGCAGTCTGAGCTCACACCCATTGTAAATAGACATTCATATTAATACAAAGAGCAGTTTTTCCTGCATATGATTCTGTGTGTGTTTCCATGTGTTTTATGAATGTTATTTGTGTGTGTTTATGAGTTTATGTTGTAGATGTATGATAGGGTTCCATCTGCAGAGTTAAGATAGAATTCACTATCTGGCTGAGAGTTTGTTAAAACGTTCTGGGTTCTTTAGTCTAAGTGCAAGGAGTGCACGACAGAGTGCTGGAAACTCTGTGAGCCAACGCAAGGAGTGTGTATCTGGACTCTGCTTCGAGTTCAGAGGAGAACGTGCCAGGAGGGCACACCAGAATAGTTTACAGACTCAAAGAGGAGCCTCAAGGTTACTGAATACCTTGGAGGAGAGATTGTGTAGAGGAGGCACAAAGAGACAAGGTTACTGAATACCTTGGAGGAAAGTTTGCGCAGGAGTAAGCGTAGCACAAAATTGTTGTGGAGCTCTGCCAGGAGGGCATTGAGCAGGTGCAAGTGTGCACAGGTGAACTTTGTTTGAGTTATGAGGAGAGAAGTATCGGAGGAGAAGACACTCACAGAGTTATTGAATACTCTGGAAAGCTCAGCAAGGAGTGCTTGAGCAGAAGTTGCCAAGAGGGAACATATACCCCTTTGAAGGGCGCAAAAGGACCGAGTCCCTTAGAGATTCGAGCAAGCTAAAGCTCAGGGGGAATAATGCATTTTGCACAGAGTCTCTTCCAGGAGTGCAGAAGGAGAGTACACTCTACTTCCAGACTGCTGGAGGAGCGCAAGTATGTGGGTGAACTTACTTCAAGTTCAAGCTCAGGAGGTGCAGCGCAAGTTGAGGTCCGAACAGTCGGTCTTGCAGAGGCAGAAGCAAAGACCGAGCCTTTGAAAGCTCGAGTGATTTCCTTCGTCATAGAAGGAAGAGCGCAACCACAATGGAGGAGAAGGTTACAGGAGCCGTCGATTCTTAGCAGGGGAGCAGATCTGGACCGTCAGATCAGAGTCCAGGGAGAGAAGGAGAGTGCAGGGGAGAAAGATAGATCACAGCCATCAGATCTGAGCTTGAGGTTTGACAGCCATCATATCTAAAGGAAGTTGCACGAGGGATAACAGTGGAAGTCCTTCGAACTTCACACATTCAGGAATTTTGAAGCGCAAAGGAGCAGGGACTCCCGAAGTCTTGGAGCTGCGAAGTAAATCCTAGCCGTCGACGCTAGAAAGGGGTACGTGTCAACATATCTGAAACTCTGGAGAAATAACACTCCGGGAGATTTTGTTCGTGGAGTGTGAAGAACTCCCGAACTCCCGAAGGTCCGAAGAGCGGAGTAGATCACAACTGTCCGTTGCGAAGGACACGTGGCGAGAGATCCGAAAATCCAGAGGTTTAACACTCCGGGAGGAAGCAGTTGAACGAAGTTGAGGAACTCTCGAAGAGCCGAGAGTCGAAGTAGATCCTAGTCATAGATCGTCAAGGGACATGTGGCAACGGATCCGGAGATTCGGAGAAATAGCACTCCGAAAGGATTGAGGTAAGTTTGGGTGGAGAATATCCGAAGAGCGGGAGTCGAAGAAATCCTAGCTGTCTATTGGGACAGGACATGTGGCGTTAGATCAGCGCTTCGCTGATTCGTTAATCAGGAGGAACGGAGGTAAGAAGCAATCCTCATCGTCGGTTTGCATGGACACGTGGTGTCATCTCTGTCGCTTCGACGATAGAGCACTTCGGGAAGAAAAGGAGTTGGAACATTCAGAACTCCTGAAGGTCGGAGTCCGAAGGGGATCGCAGCCATTGGCTGTTGGATAGGCGAGAACCGTCGATTCTCGCGCCAGTTGTGTTCGCCGGTTCGGGGTTCGAAGGAATTGGAGACAGCTGCAGTTGAAACTGTCGAGAGCCCGAAGGTCAAAACGTTGTCAGTCATCAGATCGCAAGGACGCATGGAAAGCAGATCGAGATGCTGCCAATTCAGCGTTCAACGCTTTGCAAGCGTCGTGTGTTAGAGAGGAGAGAAACGCCGAAGCTCGAAGCTCGAAGCGCTTGGGGAGGTTTAGGCCCGGGTCATAGCTCGAGGTCACATCAACGAAGGAATGGGCCTAGCCCAGAGAGCTAGCGCCTGTTGTTATTCAAATTCTTCAAAGAGGCCAGGAAAGAGCCCGCGGGTTTGACGGAACCTGCACTTTGAAGGAAAGGGGACCTGTGTAAATTGGTTTGGGGTCTAGCACAGGCCCAAAGAGTCGATCCGACTCCTTGATTTGAACGATCCTAGACCGGGAGGTCACGCAGCCCCGAGGAAAGAAGGGGGGTCTGCATCAAAGAACCATTGATGGGTGGAGGTCATGAAGAACATGAGTCTGAGCGATCTGCCTATTTTTGTGAAGAGGAGGTTTATTTTCTCATCCCTGGCCTGACTCATAGCATTCTCATATTCTTAGTAACAATGCATGCCAAGATTCACCCAAACGAGCCAGACCTCGTCGGGCATGAGGGATTCACCATGATTTGTCAGGTGGGGACTTGCTTGTTTTTCTGATTCCAAACAATAGCCCACAGATAACGAGGATAATGAAAATGGGGGGATGCTGACAAAAAGCAGATCGGAGAAAGAGCAAGAGTTGCGTCTAGCTGAGGATTCCTGCAGACAGAAACATATGTGTTTAGTGGAGTTTGAGGCAGGGATGGCCTTTGACAAAGATGAAAACACCAGAGCAGGTAATCAAAGTTTGCCAGAGTTTTTCTCACTTTTGTATGAGTATTTGATGTTGTTGAAGGATTCATGGAGTTGGGACTTGGGAGGATAGTGCAGGCTTTGTGATCCAAAGCATAGCAATTATCAGGGAGCAGTCTTATATATATTGGACTATCTCCAAGTCTCTGCTGTAGATAATAGTTGTGAACAAGTTGCAAGCCCAGCAGAAGCTGGAGGTGGATGAGGATTGTTTGAGAGGGTCTCTTTTTGAAGCCACCAATGACCAGCTCTGGAGACCTCAGAGTCCTTTGCCAAATACAAAAGCTCTGTTTTCTCTGATCATGGGTGTCATGATTGCACAACTCTGTTGCAGGATGAGAGCATTGCTCAGGGTGCTGCTTCTTGCACCAGAATTTGGAAACAGGATGATGATCACAAAGATTGAGAAAAATCATGCAGAGAACATCTTCAACAATAAATGATTAGTTGAATTTAGGAAAAAAAAAAGGAAGAACAATTGAAAATTTAAAATAAGTTCCAGTTTCTTCAAATCATTATTGAAATATCAGAAAAAAAGAAGTAAAAGAGGACAGGCAAGAGTATCATGCTACAATTCCCTAACTGGAAGAGTATTTTGTCAAAGTCATTCTTCAACGAAACTGAGATAATATTTTGTCAAAGTTATTGTTGAACGAAATTGAGATCATCTTTTGCCAGACTGGATGAGGAAGCTTTGAAAGCAAAAAAATAAAWAAAAATTGGATCAGTGGAGAAATTYTGTCCTTGAGAAAGTMAGATTCACTCGAGGAGAAACCAAACTTCTTACATAAGTAACATAATCTCTTCAACAACATTACCCAATCAACATATTATGTTTAATTTCTGTGAAATTTGAGCAAATATTGATTTCTTTAAAAAAATTCATAATCTCTTCAGGAACATTACCCAATCAACATTTTGTGTTTAATTTCTGTCAAATTTGAATAAACATTGATTTCTCTTAGAAAAAATCACTGAAATGATTCCTTTGTTACGTCACTGCCCTTTTCAAAAAAGCTTGTTGCCCGCATTAATATCTACTCAATCTTTACAGGTTTTCACTAAAACAGTTAACTAGGCGAAAACAACAAAATCATGGATAAAAACTTATTTTGACAAAGTTATTCACCCTGGGATGCAACATAATCCTCGACATGATAAGAGTGTTTTTGATAGGGTAAAAGTAAGTGAAGCAGAAATATTTGGACCCTTCTTATATCAATACGTAGTATCAGACAAACAATACAAATGAAATGAATTGTGTAGAGTTTTAAAAAACCAAACTATGGTTTGCTAGTTGCTTATTATTGTGTATCCGTGAAGTACAAAGATATAATAAGGAATCAAGTAGCTAGTCTCCATACCTAGGTTCTATTTACTTAGTTCATGAGATTGTGGGATGAAGTGTTATCTTCCACATTTAGGTTTTGAATTCAGGTAAGTAACATGTTGACTTCATTTTTATTGAAACAAATTAATAAATTTAAATTTTTTATATTTATATATAGCGTTAAATATTAATTATTTAAATAAAATCTAACTCATTTTAATTTCTTATCATTTTGTATTTTACAATTTATTGTCTCCCACATAAGTATCGTTTCATAGTTTATGCTCTCAATTTCTTAAATCACTTTCCTACTCAATTCTAGGTATGTTTTTGGTTATTGTCCATCGGCCGCAACGATTAAAAAAACCCTGAAAACATAATTTTGCACCGACTACATAAAGACAAATACCCAATTCAAAATACCCAATTCAACAGACTCAGAAAACTGAGATTGATTCAAGGGAGCCCCCAAATCCAGTCTGAGGCCCCACTCTCATACACAAAGGTAATTCCATCTGCATGGTTTTTCTCATCTATGTGACCATCATCCTATTCCCAAATTATGAAGCAAGAAGCAGTGCCCTGAGCAATGCTCTCATCCTGCAACAGGATCGTCCGATCATGGCCACCCATGGAATCCAGAGAAAACAAAGATTTTGTATTCGACGAAGGACTCTGAGGCCTCCATAACTGATCATCGGTGGCTTAAAAAAGAGACCTTGAACAATCTTCCTCCACCTGCAACTTCTGCTGTTCTGCAACTTCTTCGCAACTATTATTTACAACAAAGTCTTGGAGATAGTCCAATATATCTCCCTGATAGCTTCTATGATGTGGAGTCTGAAGCTGAAGCTATCCTTCCAACTCCATGAATCCTTCAATAACTACGAATCCTCATACGAAAGCGAACAAAATTCTGGCAAATTCTAATTACCTTCACAGGCGTTTTCAACTTTGTCAAAGGCCATCTCTGCCTCAAACTCCATTAAACATGTTTGTTTCTATATGTGGGAATCTTCATGTGGTCACAACTCTTGCTCTTCTCTGATATGCCTCTTGGTTCTTTGCGTGCTATTGTTTGGAATCAGAAAAACGAGCGACTCCCCACCTAACAAATCATGGCGAATCCCTAAATATGCTCGACGAGTTCTTGCTTGTTTGGGTGAATCTTGGCATGCATCGATTCTAATAATATGAGCATGGTTGCCGGGAATGAGAAAAGGTACCTCCTATTCACAAAAAAGGGAAAATTGCCGAGTCTCATCTTCTTCACGATACAGAAACCCACACCTCCACTTCATTGATCAATTGTTCTTCCTATCCATACAAAGATGAACATGAATCCCGTGAATTCAAAATTTGAAAGTTTTCAAGGGGAAGCTGCCTTAAGCATAGAAATGTGGACCTCTAATCCATTACCCCACCCGAGGAGGACGCTATCAATTAGAGCTAAGGATTAAGTGAACTTCCAAAATGGCAATGTCTTATAAAAGTTTATCCTTGACAAGAAGATGCTTACTTTGGATGTAGATTGAAAAAGATGACAATATAGTATTGTAAAGATCATTATAGATAAGTGAGAGAAGAAGTTATCACATAAAACCAAATTTCTTATTTCAAGGCGAGCTTCTAGCAATTTTTTTGGTCTTGTTTATGTTTTTACATCACATTGACCTCATAATTGCTATGCATGTGGGATTGTTTTCTTATTTCAAGGCGAGCTTCTAGCAATTTTTTGGTCTTGTTTATGTTTTTAAATCACATTGACCTCATAATTGCTATGCATGTGGGATTGTTCTCTCTATATATAGACACAATTAGGATATTATTGATGTGGAACGAGATCCCAACATAGGGATATGCCATTGCATTAAGATACTGTTATATGCATAAAAAAAATAACAACCACATACTTGAGCATAATAATAGAGGCCTTGGCCAAAGTCTGGGTACACTCAACCCATCCTTGTAAGTGGGTTAGTTTAGATTGGTGTGAGGTTTCCCAGCCTAATTGAGATCCATTACATGCGGAAATACTCATAAATTAAATTTTTTAAAGATAACTAATTTCCTGTAGCTTACTAGCTACGAATTACAACTGGCTTTAACTATTGTATGTTACCATTAATTAAATGCATCTACAACATTCCAAAATAATCATGAAATGCAAGTAATAAACTTGAATACAACAACGTATAAATCCTTTTTAAACACAAAGTGGATGCACAACAATCTAACCCACAAATATAACACATACAACAGATAAAACACTTATTTTTAAAAGTAGTTGTGCAACCCATTGATTGAGATAGAAGTTCCACCCAACCAAAGACTTGTTCCAGATATCAACAACAAGTCACCCCTGAGTTGGGGCTAGCAATCCACAAAAGAGGGTGGTCTCTCACTATCCAGTCACAACTCAGAAATCCAACAAGCCATTGGTTTTCTCTTATAACTATCTCGATTTTCCACCATCTCTTTTCCTCTTGACCTGCTCAACCCAATGAATGTACCCCTTCACTAATCTCAGTCCCTCAGGCATCCCATTCATTTATCAGGGTCTCTCTGGCATAGCTAACCAAAAATCTCTCTACTGGAAAACTTAAGGGAGCTCCCTACTAGGAAAATTACAAGGAAAAACAACATCAAATACTTGATGTTATTATGCAACTAACACAAGAGTTCACTCTTCAGGCCTGACAACCCGACTCTTCAGTCCTCTGCACCAAATATGCTTCAAAAATGCTCCAAAATTCACCCTCCATGGTTGCTCCAGCTCCAATCTCTTCCTTTCTACTTTTTGTTTGTTGTTCGTGTAAAACCATGATTGTATAAAATTGTTGTAACTGCCCATACATATTTCCTCTCCTTTCGCTTACTTGTTTGACTTACACACTTCCCCAAGCTGATTATATTCATCCCCCATGCTCCCAATAACTATGGGATGTGATTCTCGCACCCATCCTGTTATATGTGTTCAATGATTGGCTTTGGGGACACTCAATAAAAAATTAGAAGGTTAATACATAATGATAATAAAACTCAGGAATGTGGATGGAATTAATAAACATGGGTAATCCCCCTTGGACCCCTCTCTTAGACATTCTCCTAGACCCTCCCCTCTCTTGTGGATTAACTCATCCCCCATCTCTATCCATATCCCTCAGTAGTTGGCATCACATTTTATTATTAAAATTTAGAAATACAATTTGCATATGCATCGCTTGGTCATAGCCACACATTATATCTACATTAAGCATTAATTAAAATGGGGATTATAGCGGGAACATTACATTCCCCCCTCCCCTACAATTGTGCATCATCCGCGGTGCGCACTATGTCGATATACATATACAAGTTTACATCACAATGTGTATAGAAATAAAATTTTGCAATTTCACAACTCCAACCAAAATCTCCTATTCCCCTCAACCCACTGACCTAAGGAATGTACCTCCTTAACTATTCTTAGTCCACTGGGGTGTACCATTTGTTTGTCAGGGCCCCTAGGGTAGGTTGGCTAGGACCCTGAGATGTAGTTCTGGAACTCTAGTTGCTCAGAATGGAGCCTTGCATACTTATATTATGTTTGCTTCAAAATTGTAAAAAAATTGAGGGTATTCTTCCCGCATGTTTTCTTTGTGCTCCCATGTAGCATCTTCAGGACCCTAGAAAGTCCATTAAACCTTTACCATCCCTATGAATTTGTTCCTGAGCACTTTGACTTTCCAGTCTAGGATGCGTACCAGTTCCACCTAAAAATACCCTTTGTGTTCCACTCAGATCACAATCCAATCAATTACATGGTTAAGGTCAAACACATTTATTTAATAATGATACATGAAATACATTATGCACTCTCATTGATGCAGACAATGCTAGCATGTATGCAATTGGCCCTATCTTTTCTAATATTTCAAAAGGTCCACAATATCTTGCTACCAACTTTGGGCAGCTTCCTAATCTTAGCGAACTTCTATTTTCCTTCACTTTTAAAAGCACATGTTCGCCCACTTTAAATTCTCTAAAAACTCTATTCTTATTCGCATAACTTTTCTTCCTATCCTGGACAACCTTTAAATTCTGCTTGATTATTGCCATTTGCTCTTCCATTTCCTTCAACAAATTTGGCCCAATAACTGTTTTGTCTGCTAGATTATCTCAACTTACTGGTGTGTTACACTTTCTACCATACAATACTTCAAATGGACTCATTTTCAATTAGGCTTGATACCCATTATTGTAAGCAAATTCAACTAAGTGGATATAATCTTCCCACTTTGATAGTTGGTCCATTACATACATTCTGAGTATGTCCTCAATTATTCTATTTGTTCTTTCTATTTGTCCATCTTACTCCGGGTGATACATTGTACCGAGATTTAGATTTGTCCCAAATCCTTTGAACAGACCTTTCCGAAAATTGGATGTGAATTTTGGATCTCTATTTGAAACAATTACCTTAATCACCCCATGTAACCTAGCAACTTCTTTCATGTAGATTTTTGCAATATGTGTTCCCTTGTGTGTAGTCTTCACTGGAATAAAATATGTATCCTTAATCAATTTATCTGCCACCAACATGATGGAATCATGCTTCTTCACTGTTCTAGGCAACTTTATAATAAAATCTACTATAACTACTTCCCACTTCTATTTTGGAATGGACAATGATTATAACAACCCTGTTGGATACCTATGTTTTGTCTTCACCTTCTGGCATTCTAGACATCTGGCTATGTAATTAGCCACTTCTTTCTTCATTCCTAGCCAAAAGTATTGGTTTCTTACAACTGCAATTGTTTTTTGATATCCTAGGTGCCCAACATATGGCACATTAGACATTTCCCTCATCACTGCATTTTTCAACTCATTAGAATTCAACACATATACTTTGCTTTTGTACATAAAAATTTCATCTTCTTTCAACTCATAATATTTAAATTTCTGCTATAAATCGCTTTGTTATAATGTTTCTTTTATTGTCAAATAATGTTGATCTGAATTTGTTGATGTAATGATTTTATCTTTCAGATTAGTCATGTACATGCCAATGGATGCAATATGCATCTCATGTGCTCTCCTGCTAAGTGCATTAGCCACTTGATTTTCTTTGTCTTTGATATGTTTAATTTCAAAGTCATATTCACTCAAAAATTCAAGCCATCTAGTTTGTCTAACATTTAATGTTGGTTTGAAAACAAATGGTTCAGACCACAGTGGTCTGTCCTTAGATCAAATTTCCTCCCCATGAGGTAATGTCTCCACATTTTTATTGCATGTACAATTGCTACTAATTCCAAGTCATGTGTAGCATAATTCCTGTCATGCTCTTTTAATTTTTTGGACTCATAGAATACCACATGATCTCTTTGGGTGAGGACTCCATAAAGTCCTTCCTTGCACGCATCAGTGAACACAACAAAATCTTCATCCGGGTCTGCAATCTTCAATATTGACATACTTGTCAAGATGTCTTTCAGCTGCTGAAATATCTCTTCACACTTGGAAGTCCATTCACATTTCACTCCCTTATTTTGAAAAAAAGTGATTGGGCTTGCAATATTTGAGAATCATTTTATGAATATTCGGTAATAACAGGCAAGACCCATGAATGATCCAACCTCCATAACACTTCTTGGTGTAGTCATCCTCTAATGGCCTCTATTTCCTCGGGATCAACTACTATACCATCTGCTGAAATAATATGCCCCAAATAGTGAATTTTCTTTTGATAAAAGATGCACTTACTTAGCTTAGCATACAATGTATGCTCTCTTAAAAATTGCAACACCATTCTTAAATGTTTCTCATGTTCCTCTTTTGACTTAGAGTAGATGAGTATAGCATCTAGGAACACAATTACAAACTTGTCCAAGTATTACCTGAACACTTCATTCATTAGGAACATAAAAACAATGGGGGCATTTGATAACCCAAATGGCACTACCGTGAATTCATAATGCCTATATATTGTTTTGAGTGTTGTCTTGTTCTTTAATCCTCACTTGATGATAACCTGATCTCAAGTCAATCTTGGTCTAGTACCTTTCAACTGATCAAATAAATCAACAATCATTGGAAAATGATATTTGTTCTTTATGGTGACCTTATTCAGCTGTCTGAAATCAATACACGACCTTAAGGTTCCATATTTATTCTTCACAAAAAACACTAGGGCTCCCCAAGGTGGCACACTTGGGAATATATACTCCTTCTTTAATAGTTCTTCAAGTTGCATCTACAACTCCTTCAACTCTAGTGTTCCCATTTTGTATGGTGTCTTGGATACTGGGGTAGCTCCTAGCACCAAATCGATATAGAAATCAATGTCTCTCTTTGGTGGAAATCCTAGGATTTACCTAAAAAAATATTCAAAATTCCTAAAAACCAGATGTTATTCAATGCTTGCCACTTTATCTTTGATTGTCTCTTCCATATGGGCTGCAAAAATTTGGCATCCCTTCCTGAAACTCTTTTTCATATACATAGTTGAAATTACTCTAACAACTACAACTCTTGGAATCCCTTGAACCTTGCCTTGCTTCCCTTCTTCATCAAGACATATGATTGTCTTGTTGTAACAATCTAGGACACCATGGTGTTTTTCTAACCAATCCATGCCAATTAGACAATCATATGAACCCAATGGAATGATGTTCACATCTACCTTTGTGCTAAGTCCATTCATGTCTATTGAACAATGTTTAATTAGCTCATTGTCTTTTCTCTTAGCCCCTATGGCTAATTGAACTAACCAAGATTTCTTATTCTTACTCCTTTGCAAATGAAATATTTCAACAATGTTAAAGTTTGTGTAACTATGGCTAGTTCCAGAAACAATTAAAATTGCTATGGGATGGTTATCAATCTTATCTTCCACTTCAATCATGAGGGATTGATATTTTGTTTACTTGTTGTTCAAGGATGCATGAATCCTTGGCATGTTTCATCCCATGTCTTCCACTGTTTCAGCCTCCTGAATGTTGTGGACAATCCCCATTCTTTCTCCTTTGTGAGTGTAGTCTCTATATAAGTGATTTCCATCACATCCCTAACATTGTACAAGACGTTGTCTTGGATTTTTCCCAAATGAATCTCTAGTCTTGTGTTCATTTTGGGTTGATTGACCTTGTTGATTATCTTGGGAGTTGTTTTTAAAAAAGGGTGGCTTAAAACCTTTATGCCTTTGATCATTTTCCCCATTCATCTTGTCATTCAATCTTTTTGGAAAACTAGCCTTCCTCTACTCTACTCATAAACATGCTTTGTTCTCCTTATGAATTCCTCCAAAGTCCTGGGGTTATCATATTGTATCTTGTCACTATAGAAAGAAGGAAAATTACTCATAAACCTTTGGGTTTTGACATTTTCATCCTTTACAAAGTCCACACATTTCAACTATTCAAAGAACCTCTTCTCATATTCATCCATTGTCATGCTTCCAAATTTGAGCTCAAATATATCTTTCATTTTCCTTACATAATAATTCCTGGACAAATATTTCTCTTGGAAATATCTTTTGAACTTCCTCCATGAAATCCTCTTCTCATCAAGGTGCTTGGCTTGCTTAAGTTGATCCCACCATATGAATGCCTTTCCTTTCAAGTGGTAGGTTGCAATTCTAGCTTCTACCCTTGAGGAATAATCATGGAGTTGGAAATATTTATTCATTTCCAAAATCCAGGCCTTAGCCTCTTCTCTTTTCCTATGTTCACCATTGAAAGTTGGTGGCTTTATTTTCCTAATTTCACCTTACATGATGTATGCCTCAAACCTTCTCATTTGCCTCCTAATAAGAGACACACTTGGGTTTCTCTCTGGCCCTAAACTTACATGAGTTCTTTTAGTGGATTTCTCTGGAGAATGATGACACATGTTCATGCTTCTTGATTGTTTGCCATTCTCATAATCATTTTTTTTGCTATGGGATCTGGATGCAGTCACTTGTCTAACACTAACTGTTTGCTTGGTGCTAGAGTCTTTTTTAACTTTATTATGCAACATATTTAAGTTCTAAAGTATCTATTCCCGAGCCTTCATAATCTTTTCATTATATTCTCTATAGCTCTGCACTTCCCAATGCAGACTTCTCATAGTTACATGCTTCTTCATACCTCTTCTTCCATTTGACTATGTTTTAAACTTTCCCATGATAACATGAACACCTCAGACCTCCCCCTCATGGATATAAGATCCCTGAGAATCTTCCATAACTCAATTCCTCATATAAAAACCAAATTTGTTTTCATGTACCTCTAATTCTTTAAAAAATGTGCATGTAATAATTATTGTTAGAACATACATAACATAAAAAATTTCATCAATTAGAATACAAATTATTATTCATTCCAATTTATGAATAACACAATGAACCAAGTCAAAAATATAATTCCTTAGACACATTACTCTTTGAAACATCTTTCCAATAGTTGTACTCATGTCTCATTCTGAGTTTTGAGTGAAAAATTACAACATTCACACGCTGTAATTTCCACTCATTTATTGCTGCAAAATATATTTTATTACTTTATGATAAAATTTTAGCACCTAATTCAAAATTTTGGGTGGATATATGTCTTATCCTCCTCAAGACCTTTCCAACGACTATTCGTTTTCTCAAATATGAACTCCGAGTTGAAAGTTATGGTCTGGACAAGTTTAGACTGTTTTCCTAATTGATTCTTGTATGCTACAAGTGTCTTCTTTCTCTTCTTGCACATTTTTACATACCTAGATTCCAAATCTAGCTCCATGACTGTATTCTATGGTTCATAAAATTTCCATAGACTTCTCCTGAACCCTAAATGGACTTATGAAAAAGGACTTATGCCCTCTAGAAGTAAATTATTTGGTGCTGAAATTTTACCTTAATTGTTTCCGTTGTAACTTTATCATACGAGCTTTGTTTTGCATCCATAGTAGCTCGTTGGAAATCTCTCTCTGAGTTATTTTATTAAATATATAGATACATAGTGTGCCAATGGTATGATTTGATTTCATGGGTTTTTATTTCTTAAAAAAATCATTTAGGGACTTTGATTTCGTGGGTTTTGATTGCTTAAAACATTGTTCAGGGCCTCAAAATCGTCCCACAAGTTGAATACCATCAAAATCCAAAAAATTTCATAAAAAATTGATTGTTTTACTATTATAACAACCCTTTAATCAACACCATCGATCTCAAAATTGGGTGAAATCTCAGTCATTGATCCACACTCTATCGACGATCGATGTTTTCCTTTGAACTCACGCAACACTTTTCCAAAACTGCTGACCCAACCATCAACCATCGATCGTTTCCTTTAGAAACCAATTTACAATACATCGCTAAACCGACTGACCTAACCATCAACCATTGATCATCGATAATTTTAATTAGCGAATGAAACACTTTATCAATTCGGCCAACCCGATCATCAATCATCAACCATTCCTATTGGCATACGAAAACACTTATCTAATTTGACCGACATGACTATCAACCATTTCTTGGTTGACATGGTGTTGATGTTTGAATCGATTAAGTTCGAAACAACAACCTCATGAGGATAAAAATGCCCCTTCATTTTTATAAAGGCGGTGCTCCTCTGTATTCTTTTACATATTTATCTTTGGATATCTCAGGAGAAGGATATTAAAATAAGAGGGTGATAAATATAAAACTCCAAATCTTTATCATTCAAATAAATGAAAATACTGAAAAGAATATACATGCATCAAGAATTCCTAAGAAATGGACCAGGAACCTTCACTTATAAAATAATATGTTTGCAGAAATATGATACAAAAATAATAACTATAGAAAATATAACATGAATGTCACATCCATTACAGTATCAAATATTTTTAATCACATTCAAGGAAAGAAAGATGAAGGGCCCACATACAAGAGAACTTTAAAATAGTTTTTTCATTGATAATAAAAGAGAATATGATAGGAGAAACTTCAAATATCCAATGCTCAAAATAAAAGTTTCAAAAGATACAATTAAAGTTTATCCTCGAAGTAGTTCCCCGGAATTTATCAAAAAATAATAAGTCTTTCATAGTCTTAAAAATAAAATGTGTTTGTCCAAAATTTGGACTAGTATCAGGCTCTCGTGGACGTTAAAATAAAGAAAGAAAATATGAACAAAATGGACCTGAAAATAAGACAAAAGAGAAAGATMAAAAAATAGGTTATGTTTTTTATAGGATAGATAAAACACAACTGGATGATTTTCTGAACAGAAATAGAAATGAATTGAGAAGAATGTGATCCATGTTACTCATTGTGATGGAATCTCTCATGGCTGTTTCATGACTGATGTTGCTCTTATACTCTCCTTGGTGGTAGTTTTATGACCAGTACCATCCGCTTCCATTTGATTTTCCTCAATAATTTTGATGAAAGCTAACTTTAACCAACGTTCAATGTATTCTTGCATACGAGCAACGATTGTCTCTTGCCTAACTCTTATGTCAAATAATGTATTTTCCAATTCTCTAAGAACAATTGAAAGTTATTGTAATGTGACTTCAATATCTTCATTTTTATTTACATACTCCACAAGCCAACTTTCAATTTCCTTCTCTGTATATTCAATCATGCTATTAAATTTCTCCGCTGATACACCCTTTAATATTTCCACATGTTCCTTAAATTTTTCCCTTGTCATAAGAATAGAGTTCAAAACCAATTTGGGATCTTGTATTTCATCAAGATCTAAATCGACCAATTTTGAATAAGCTTCTCCCTTTTAAAAACTTAAAACATTAAGAACATCTAAAAGCTTCTTTAAAGGTTTAATTATATTTATCCAACATTATTTTAATTGTTTGACACATGCAAGAGATGGAAAATCTTTTTTTATCCTCTTAAGCTTAGTCATACCATAAAATTTGAGAACAAATGTAGTTAAAGAATATTTATAAAAGTCTTCATCATTTTTAGCGAAGTTACCAACTTATTGAGAACTTTGACCTCAAAATGAAAACTCTAGCCCAAAAGTATCATATTTTTAGATAAAAAACACAAAAATCAACCCCCAAATCAAAAAGTGGTGCTATTGGTAGCATCCTTTTCTCGAGGTGTTTAAAATTTGGACTTGTTTGAAACCATGCCCTTGAGAGAGAGAGAGAGAGAGAGAGAGAGAGAGAGAGAGAGAGA
>ML791108.1:111023-121730 GCA_009831015.1 Picea engelmannii | reverse complement strand
CCCCCCCCCCCCCCCTCAAGGTACAATGTATGTAAAAATAAGAACTACAGTTGCTAGGAAACTATGTCCTTCACTCCAAGACAACTTCGCAGAGAATGAAACTTCTTCTCAGTGAAGGTCTTGGTGAAGATGTTTGTCGTCTGTTCTGCTGAAGGACATAATTGTAGGTCGATGATCCCCTCATGTAATAGTCCCATATGTAGTGCATGTGGATATCTATGTGCTTCATCCTCTGCCTCTGAAATGGATCTTTGCAGAACTTCAGGGTGCTCTGGTTGTCACACCAGATGACGATCGTCGGATGAAACTGAATGCCCAAATCAATGAGAAAATTTTGTAGCCACATAGCCTGAATGGTTATGTTAACAACCCCTATGTACTCTTCCTCAACTAAAGCTAGATCAATGGTGGCTTGCTTCTTGCTCTACCAACGGATAGGCCCAAAACCAAGACTGAGTGAGTAACCATATGTGGAATTGCGATCAATGCTATCACCATCCCAGTCAGAATCAGTAAATTCGATGAGATCTAATGTAGAGTATGTTTCATAATGAATTCCAAAGGTGATGGTTACATGTATGTATCGAATTATATGCTTTGCATCCTTCCAATGTAGCTCATGTGGCTCTTTCATGAACCTAGAAACGGCACCAACTACATAGGAGAGTCTGGTTTGGAGTGTGTGATATATAAAAAGCTCCCCACTAGCTGTTTGTACAGTGTGATATCAACCAGTGAAGTCTCCCCACTATCTTCAAGTTTGACTCCTAATAGGAAAGGAGTCAGAGAAGACTTGCAGTCTGTCACGTGAAATCTCTCAAGGAGATATTGTGCATACTTGGCCTGAGATAGTTTGATGCCTGATGCATCTTGAATGATCTCGAGTCCAAGGAAGAAGTGTAGTGGACCCATGTCTGTCATCAAAAACCTGTCATGTAGAATCCTCTTGATTGCAACAATCGTTGAAGTCGAGCAACCGCTTATCAAAAAATCATCAACATACAAAACTAAAAGTAGAATTGAATCATTCGTCTTGAACATGTAGACATTCGGGTCTGATTTACAACCTACAAAGTTCTGTGACAATAGGTAGGAGTCCATTTTGGCATACCATGCCCTCAGAGCCTGCTTGAGGCCATAAAGGGACTTCTTCAGTCGACAGACCAAAGATGAGTCGTGTATAAATCCACTGGGTTGCTCCATGTAGATCTCCTCAGAGAGATCACCACGAAGAAATGCATTCTTCACCTCCATCTAATGGACTTCCCATCCCTTAGCTGTCGAAATGGAAAGTGCCAATCCTATGGAATCCATCCTATCTATTGGAGCGAAGGTCTCATCATAGTAAATACCATGAACCTACTGAAAGCCTTTGAAAACAAGCCTGGATTTGTATCTGCTAATATTTCCATCCAATACACTCTTGGTCTTGTAGACCCATTTGCATGTAACAAGTTTCCTCCCAGAAGGAAGGGGAACTAGATCCCAAGTCTAGTTCTCGAGGAGGGAGTTGTACTCCTCCTCCATGGAAGATTCTCAAAAGGGATTTCCAATAGCCTCTCCATAAGACTATGGATTTGAAGACTGAACCAAGAAAGTTTTCCTAGAGGGAAATGGTTCAGTGGAAGTGAGTGAAACAAGAGGCTCCTCGAAATCAGATTGAGTCCTCCTAGTATTGGCTAGATCACCAACGAGATCCCCTGCATCCTGAAGAGTAGTCTATACCCACTTGGGCCTCTTCTCTTGCTTTGCAACTGCATTTGAATGTACTGACTCTAAATATGAATCATCTGATACCTCTGAATCAAAACTATCATTTGAACAAGAGTCGACATGTGCATGCTCATTATCTCGGACAGGTGGAAGAATGAAGGTGTTTGCATGCGGCTATTGAGGTGCATGCGAGACACTTTCCTCAAATTAGACACTTCGCTCAATGATGAGCCTGTCTGAGGAAAGATAAATAAGCCTATATCCCTTCACACCATTGGGGTATCCAACAAAAATACACTCAGTTCTATGTGGATCAAGTGCCTTCCTCTTTTTAGAGGGAATCCGAGCCCATGCATGTGAATCAAAAATGCGAAAGTGGGTCACTTCCAGTTTGAGGCCACTCCAAGCCTCATAGGAGGTCTTATCCTTGATAGATCTATGGGGATATTTGATTTGGATGTATGTTGCAAAATTAAGTTCTTTATCCCATAGTCTATGTGGTAGTGACTTTGCATACATCATGCAACATGCCATTTCCTTTAGAGATCTATTTTTCTGCTCAACAACTCCGTTTTGCTACAGAGTATAGGGAAATGTGTGCAGCAAATGAATCCTTGCCTCATGGAAAATATTATGGATCTCATGATTTACATACTCTCCCCCATTATCAGTTTGGAGGACTTTGATCTTATTTCCATACTGTTTCTCAACCAGGGATTTGAAATATTTGAGGTGTTGAAAGACCTCAGATTTTTTCCTAAGAAAGTAGATCCAAGTAAAACGTGAGAAATCATCAACAAAAATGAGAACAAACCTCACTTTGTTGATGGATGGATGTGGAAAAGGACCCATAAGGTCACTGTGGATCAGATCTAAAGGTGCAAAATCTCTTTGAGACTTTCCTTTGTCGAATTTCTCTTGAGGGTGTTTTCCGAGAACACATCCCTCACATAATCCCTTGGAGAAATGGATGTTTGGTAGACCATCAACCAATATTTTCTTGTTAAGATGTTGCATGTATCTAAAATTCAAATTTCCAAACCTTTAGTGCCATATTCTACTACTTTCCTCAGCATGAGTAAGCAGTAAAGCAGAATCAGGTTCAATGAATGCATAAAAAGTATACAATCTAGACTGATGATTTACCTCACCGGTAGCAACCCTGAAGTTGGTTTGCATGTCGTAGATGTCCATGGAATTTTGTGTGAATATGAATTTATTTCCAGTGCCGGAATTCGTCATATCATACACAGAGAGAAGGTTGACAAAATTTTTGGGAACGTGCAACACATTCTCGAAGCTTCCGTTGGTGAGTTCAATCCTTCCTTTGCCGGTGACTTCGACAGAAGAGTTGTCCCCCATCATAATATGAGTAACTTTTAATGCATCCAAAGAAGAATATACTTCTTTTAAGGCAGCCATGTGATGTGATTATCCTGAATCTACAATCCAAGCATTGAGAGAGGAGTTGATGGCAATTAAGGAAAGGCTAGAATTTCCTTTCTTGTTATTCAGATCTTCTGGCTTCTTATTCTTGTCACCCTTGGGGATGCGATCTCCAAGGTTGTTTTTCTGAAGTATTTGAGACATTAGATCTATTTATTTTTCATGCATGTGGATTTTGGATGGAATCCTTTGTGACAGTACGATCATTTCTCCCATTTTCTTCCCTCTTCCTCTTTGGATCCGGAGGCATCAATGAAGGGTTTTGTGTACCCTTCCTTCTTCGGATGTGGATGAGATTTTCGTTTATCTTTATATTTAGATTTCTGATATTTGTGGCTTCCATCATGCACAGTGAGTGTATGCACCCTTGGGCCTTTGATTGTTCCCATGTTGACGAGCTCGATTTGCTCTTGTGTTAGGGATTCGATAAAGTTCTCAAGAGAAGGAATTTTCTAGGTGGCTCCGGAGGTGAATCTAACAAAATCGAATGTGGATACGAATACAGAGAATTCAATACCAAGCTTGGAGAGAATGGTGAGAACCATATGTTTCTCCTCCTTTGATTTATCAACCCCGCAATCTTTGAGTTGAGACAGTAAATCCTTGAATTTTGTAAATAAATATTGGATATTGTTGAAGCTTTTTGGATCCAATGTGAGCAACTCCACCTCCAACATGTGTCCCCTCATCTCATAATGTTTTCCAAAGAGCCCTCCAAAGGTGGTCCAGGATTCATTGGGAGTCTTACAATAATATATGTGAGGAGATCGAGAGAAATAAGACTGCAAATTGTTCCGAGTGCCTCATCCATGAGATTTAAGTGCTTAGATTTTTCTATGGCTGATGTCGGTTCTGTAACTGTATTCAAGGTTAACCTATACAATCCTCTGGTTTGGATATGTATGGATATTTTATCCTTCCACAAAAAATTGTTGTAAGGTGTAAGAATGAATTCTTTTTGGAAATCCATCTTTCCGCTATCTTCAATCTTTTGTACCTGCAAAAAAATTTGGTGTATCTTTTACATAGCAGTTCATTGGATCTGATACCATGTAAATGTGTTGAACCTGCACATAATATATCTATTTAAAAAATAATACACACATTTTTAGGGAGAATTGGAGAAAGAAGAAGAAGGATATAAGGAATGAAAGAATTCTCATTAACCGTTGTGAATAATGAATAATTTACACATGATATACTCTGTATAACTCAATGAGTGCGCACTGGAGGAGAACCAATGCACCATAGTGGTGGTCTAGAGTGAACTGGACACACACCAACAGTTACAAGAGTGAAATTCCACCTAGTCTAGTCTCTCAGGAATTTATGAGAGTGAACTTCCACCTAGTCTAGTCTCTCAGGCAGTTACAAGAGTGAACTGCCACCTAGTTGAGTTAACTAGTCAACTAGTCTTCAATTAACTGACTGAACAAAGAGTAGTGAGGAGTTAAATCAAGGAATCAAGGGTAATGCACCAGTCTGGTAATGATCCCAAGGAATGTGCGCATTAGCTGGTGATGATCCCAATGTTGCATGGTGACAAAACCAATGCAACATCTAAACTCAACTCAACTAGTCAAACTAAAGTGTCAACTGAAAGAGAATATTCTTTAGGTGGAATATTCTCCCCTAAAATATAAGAGACTGGATAATGACTAATTATGACTAATAAACAAGAAAAAACCTTAGGAAAAAGAAATCCTTGGTGTGTGTGAAGTAACTCCAACAATCTAGCCATATAACAGATTGTGGGCACATTTTCCAATCTGTTGATTTCTGGGTAGGCTGTACAACAATACAGATTTGACACGTTTTCCAAGGCAGAATATTGTGGGGGCAGTTTTTGTGTGCTATAGGTGGATTTTTCTTGCTGGAAATTGTACTTTTGTTGTTCATATGTAGTTTCCTGAAGCTATATAAATCTCTCTCTCTCATTGGGTTTTACCACATTGGGGTTTTCCCTGGCATTGCCTAAATTTCTGAGTTTTTTCTAAGTTGAATGATTGTTGCTCATTGTGTTTATTCTGCTGCAAAACTACTTAGCAATGTGTATTTGTGCTTATGGTAATTTCTCAATGTGGGTTTAGAAATTTTAGAGTTCATAGAAGACAATTATATCTAGGTTGTTAAGTATATGATAACTTTTTATAAGATGATTTTGCCATTTAATTTCTACATGGTATCAGAGCTTGGGCTCTAAGTGACAATGAGAAGTGAGATATTTGGGCAAGTTTGAAGGGGGGATTTTTTTTTTGTTTTCCTTTGAATAGTGATAGGGAATATGGATGCATGCATTAGATTTGAGGATCAGTTGAATGGCATTTCTAACTATTTGCAATGGATGTTCTGGATGTCAGTTGTTCTCAAGGAGAACAAGATTTGGAACTATGTCAGTTATGTTTTTGTGGCTCCCACATCAGATCCTATTGCTTTGGATTTGCATGAAGTAAAGGAGGCCAAATATCAGAGGATGATTTTGGATGGTGTGAAGGACCCTCTCATTCCACATCTGTTTGAGAAGAAGACAACTTATGAGATGTGGGAAACTTTGAAGAATTTATTTGAGGCTAATAATGCCAATCAGAAGATGGCCTTGAAAGATAAGTTGCATGACTCGAATATGGATAAGGGTGATGATGTTGTATCCTATCTTAACCTGGTATTCCAAGTTAAGGATGAGTTATCTGCAGTGGTAGAGATAATCTCAGAAGCTGAGTTGGGGAGGATAGCCTTGAAAGGCTTCACAAAGGAATGGGATGCCTTTGTGAAGTGTGTTGTGGGTCGAGAAAATTTTCCAGATTGGAGTAGGTTGTGGGATGAATTCAATCAGGAGGAGATCTGGATGGGGTCTCATAATAGTGGTCAAAAGGAAGACAGAGCTGAGGAGAATGTTGCTCTTGCTGCAAAGAGAAAGAAGAAAGGAAATTATGGGAGGGACTTGAGTATAGTCGGATGTTACTGTTGTAACTAGTTGGGGCACCTTGCTTCTCAGTGTCTTGAGAAGAAGAAGAAGAGGAAGGAACATGTGGGGCTTGAGACAACTGCTACAATAGCCATGGAAGACTTTTCTACCAAGTTTGATAAGGATTTTTCTTTGGTTACTCTAGTATCTAGTGTCGATAGTGGAGGATTTCAGGGTGATTTCAGATGGATTGTTGACAGTGGAGCCTCTTGTCACATGATGGGAATATGGTGAGAATTCCTTATTATCATAGAGATAGGTCCTGACTGACTAGTGGAGAGTGAAGGAGGTATGGTGTGAGCTGTATGTGGATTTGGAAGGGTTAGATTTTGACTCGAGTATGTAGGATTCATGGAGCTTGATGGAGTTCTCTTTGTTCTAGGGTTGAGGGTTAACTTGCTCTCAGTATCAGCCTTGGATAATGATGGATATTGTACATTGTTCAAGAGGGGACATGTATTTATCTACAGGGAGGGAGTGGACCCAGTTGAACCACAACGGATTGGTGATCGGGTGGATAGGTTGTACATGTTGCGAGGACAACCTTCATGATATGATCCAGCATCAGATGAGGAGTAATAGGCTCTTGAGACTGTGGTGGGACCAAGGATTCAGTCTTTCATTCTAAGAGAAGCGTGGGAGTCTATTCTGAGCACTGACAGGAGGTTCAATTCGTGTTATCAAACCGATGCTCAGGGTGGAGTGGATTCTCCTAGGAGATCAAGGTTTAGAGTAGCTGTCAGGGGGATGTCTTCTGGTTCAAGTTTTTTGCAGGTGTTGAGGATGGCTCTAGGTTCAGAGGGAGCTTATAATGCGAACAATTTGATGGGACCGAATGATGGTGATGGAAATGAGTACATCCCTTGCTAAGAGTGAGTGTTAGCTTTTTATCTTGGGAGGTACTCCACATGTGTGTCTTGTATGCAGAAGTAACCTTGTACCTACACTACAAGACACTTGACTTTGTAATGGCTTTTTATAAATTTGTGATAAACTGGTTCTTTTATTAAAGTGACTTTTTAATAAAGTGTACCTTCTAATATTAAAGTGACTTTATCTCATAAAGTGCACTTATGTTATAAAGTGAAAATGTACTTTAATATTTTAAAGTGATTTATTTTGGAGGGAATGAATCATGACCCTTGATCTTGTAAAGGAAATATTAGGTATTGGCCATTAGATCTGGGGTTGGATAAGGTGAAGGGTCACTTTCAGATTATAAGAGAATGCATTGGGTAGTGTGCAAGAAACATTGAGAAGGAGATTAAGAGATATTTTTGAGATAACTTGAGAGAGGAAAGTTAGGGCAGCAAGGAGGGAACATTTCCCAAGAGAGATTGGGCACAAATCCCAAGGGAATATTTTTGTGTGAGTGATGATAGTTATTGCTACTATTGTAGGCTGTATTGTACAAATATGTATAGTCTGTACAAAAGGGAAAGAGGGCATGAAAATCGAGGCAAGTTTGGCACAATTGTTTAGGCTGTTTTAGAGGGTTTTTCTTGCTGCATCAAGGTTGTATAGAGTTAGACGTACAACATATTGTAGGCACATTTTCCAAGGTGCTTATTTATGGGCAGGTCATACAACGGTACATATTTGGCATGTTTTCCAAGGAAGAATATTTTGGGGGAAGTTTTTATGCACTGTAATTGGATTTATCTTGCTGGAAATTGTATTGTTGTTGTTGATATGTACTTTATTGAATCTATATAACTCTCTCTTTCATTGGGTTTCCCCACATTGGGATTTTCCCTAACATTGCCTAAATTTCTGAGTTTTTTCTAAGTTGAATGATTGTTGTTAATTCTATTTATTCCACTGCAAAATTGCTTAGCAATGTGTATTTCTCCTTATGGTAATTTATGAATGTGGGTTTAGACATTTCAGAGTTCATAGAAGACAATTATCTCTAGGTTGCTAAGTGTATGACAAAAATTTTTATAAGCTGATTTTGTCCTTCAATTTCTACATCTCTTGGTGGATCTCGTTATTATGTTACTTTTATTGATGATGCAACTAGAAAAACTTGGGTTTATTGAATTTGACAAAAATATGATGTTTTTGATACTTTTAAGAAATGGAAAGCTTTGGTTGAGAATGAGACAAGAAAAATATTGAAGTGTTTTAGATCCAACAATGGAGGTGAATGTTGCATCAAGGAGTTTGATGATTACTATTCATACCACATGATTCATAGAGAGAAGACAGTTCCAGGAACACCATAGGAAAATGGTGTGTCAGAAAGGATGAACAAGAAAATCATGGAGCGTGTAAGGAGTATGAGATTGTATGTTGGGTTGCCCTTACAGTTCTGGGAAGATATTTTAGATACTTATGTTTACTTAATAAACAGAGAACCTTCAAGCTCTTTGAATGGTGGAATTCTAGAGGAGGCATGGACAGGTAAAAAGGTAAACTATTCCTTTTTGAAGACTTTTGGTTGTGAATCATTTGTCCATATTGATAAAAAAAATAGAACAAAGCTTGAGGCAAAATCCAAGAAGTGTACCTTTATTGGATACAGTGTTAATGATTTTGGTTATTGCTTATGGGATTATGAAAATCACAAAATCATTAGGATTAGAGATTTCATATTCAATGAGAAGGTCATGTACAAAGATTAGTTGCAGGGAAAGAAATAGGAAAAAGAAAAACCATAATACACGGTGCTTGATGAGATCACTAAAAAATAAATTCCAAAGGTACCAGAAAATTAAAATGTACAACAACATGAGAAACATGTACCTCAAACTCCTGCAAGTGTTGTTAGAATATTAACCAGGTTAAGTAGACCCCCTGAATGATACTCTCCTTCATTGTATTATTTATTGTTTACTGATTCTAGTGACCCATAATCTTATGAAGAGGAAATGCAGGTAGACACTAAAATGAAGTGGGAGAAAGGCATGAAAGAGGAAATGGATTCCTTGGTAAATAACCAGAATTGGGATTTGGTTCAGTTTCCTGCAGGAGAGAGAGCATTGCAGAATAAATGGGTTTACAAGTTGAAGGAAAAATATGGAGGAAACAAATGGTACAAGGCTAGACTTGTTGTAAAGGGGTTTGCACAAAATAAAGGTATAGATTTTGATGAAATATTTTCTCATGTTGTTAAAATGACTTCAATTAGGACTATTTTAAGTCTTGTGGTAGTAAAATATTTGCATCTTGAATAGTTATATGTAAAAACAACTTTTCTCCATGGGGATTTGGAGGAAGAGATTTATATGCAGCAACCATAGAGGTATGAGGTCAAAGGGAAGGAGAATTTGGTATGCAGGTTGAAGAAGAGCTTGTATGGACTAAATAAATATCTAAGGTAGTGGTATTTGAAGTTTTATAGGTTTATGATAGAAAAAGGGTATAGTAAATGTCATTCTGATCACTGTGTTTATTTTAAAAAACTAGAAAATGGAAGTTATATTATCTTGCTATTGTATGTAGATGACATGCTTGTTGCATGGTATAATATGAAGGATATAAATGGGATCAAGAAGAAATTAGCTAATTAATTTGCGATGAAGGATTTGGGTGTTGCAAAGAAAATCCTTGGAATGAGAATAACAAGGGATAGGAAAAATTGCAATTTGACATTGTCTCAGGGTGAGTACATAGAGAAGGAGTTGGAGAGGTTTAGAATGTAGAATGAAAAACCAATTAATACACCTTTGGCCAACCATTTCAAATTAACCAAAGAAATGTGGCTCAAGACACGGGAGGAGATAGAATACATTTACATGGTCCCTTATTCATCATTAGTTGGCATCTTGATGTATGCGATGGCTTGCACAAGACCAAATATTGCACATGCAGTGGGAGTTGTGAGTAGGTGTATGGACAATCCAGGTAAAGAACATTGGGACGAAGTAAAGTGGATTATCAAGTATTTGAAAGGTACTGCTACTCATGCATTATGTTTTGGAGGTTCATACACTATTCTACATGGATATGTTGATCCAGATATGGCAGGTGATAAAGATAACAAGAGGAGCACCACAGGGTATGTTTTTAATGTAGGTGGAACAAGAGTAAGTTGGATTTTGAAACTGCAAAATGTTGTTTCACTTTCAACAACAGAGGTAGAGTATGTTGTTGCTACATAGGCTAGTAAAATTATGATTTGGTTACAAAGTTTTATGGAGGAATTGAGAAAGAAGAAAGAGAATAACATGTTGTATTGTGACAACGAGAGTTCCATTCATCTTGCAAAGAACTCAACCTTTGATTTGAATATTAATCATATACAACTCAGGTACCATTTTCATATGATCGATCTTGGAAGATGGACATTTGAAGTTGGAAAAGATACACACTAGCCAAAATCCCGTAGACATGTTAACAAAGGGAGTAATCAGGGAGAAAATGAGTTACTGCTTAGTTTCAGTTTGTCTTCAAGCATGAAGGTGAATATGATAAATTTTCCAGGTCCAAGATGGAGTATAGTCTAGCAGCTACAAAAACAATGGAGTTGTTGTGATCAATCTCCAAGTGGGAGATTGTTGGTTGTGGAGCCTAAATATATTCGTGTTTCATAGGTCTTTGTTTTTAGTTGTGTTTATACCCCATGAAGACTGTGCACC
>ML791108.1:98836-110514 GCA_009831015.1 Picea engelmannii | reverse complement strand
TGAAATTGGCCAATTTGTGCACAAGTCTGGAGGAGAGCTATCGTTGTAGCTGTTGCAGCTAGAAGATTTCAGTTTTGGCTTGGAATATCTCTTGGTTATGATTTGGACTCTCTGCTCAGCTCTTGTTTGGTGCACTATCCTTTGAGAGAGAGGTGTGCTATATTGTTTGGCTATCTAGACTAGGGTTTGCTTCTGAAATGATTATCTGTTAAGGTTAAGGTGCTCGGGGGTGGCTTCGGCCTGTGGTTGGGTGAAAATAGTAATATTGTCTATGGTTAAACGAGCACATCCATCATATTCTAACAAGTTATGGGCCCACACCTCCTTCATTCAGTCTAACCATTGGAAGGGAGAATAGCCATAAGGATACTAGGATCATTGAAGCACTGTCGCTAGGGTTATTAGAAGGTACAGTTGCAGAAACCCTGGCCCTCTCGTTGAGGCACCTTAAGTGAAGGGATTGACCTAATTTCTGGATATACTAGTGTGCCCTAGCCTAGCGCATCTCTTGGTACTCTCAGCAAGAAAAAATGTCAAGTTTGAGTTTTTGGCCAAATCTAGGGTTGACCCAGTCAAGGAAACCATGACTTACTCTATGAAGTCAGAAAACAAGTTAGATGGGATTCTAACTTCAGAGTGTGGAAGACAAGGATTTACCTCATCCTTTCCAAGAATAAAGTGTTGGATATCGTGAAAGGAAATATCGTGGAACTAGAGTTTGAAGAAGGAAAAGAGAATGAACCGCAAAACATTACAGTTATGGAGAAGTTCAAAGACAATGATATCAATGCCATGAGAATCATAGTGGACTCTATAAAATACCACTTGATACCCTACATCTCCCATATTGACTCATCTACGAAGATGTATGATGCCCTAACAAACCTCTTCTCGGTCATAAACATTGGACAAGTAATGAGTCTAAAGAATGATCTCCGTGACATGAAGATGAATGATGATGACCACATAACAACATACTTTGTGAGTATATCTCATTTAATATATCAAATACTAGATATTGAAGAGATCATCTCAGAGAAGGAACTGGTAAATATAGTACTCAACAGTCTTCCCAAAACATGGGATGCATTTACCGCAAGTATGAACATAAGGAAGGGGTATCCTACATTTGAAGAACTTTGGACTTGTTGTGCACAAGAAGAATCAAGGATTAGGAAAAAGAGAAACTTCAAAAGAAATGTGATGATCAAGCCTTCATAACAATATTCAAGAATTTCAAGAACAAAAGGAAGTTTGGTTCAAGGAAGAAGCCAAATCAAGAGAAAGATATGTCAGAAATATAATGCTTCAACTGTCGAAAGTATGGTCACTACAAGAATCATTGTCCCGAGCTGAAGAAAAKGAAGGAGACACACGAAGCACCAGTTCCCGAAGAAAAGGAACCTTCAAAGAAGATTAAGCAAGATGAAACAAACTTCTTCTTCTAAGACAAGGTAAACAACACTCTTCATAGTTCTTGTACATACCATGTTTTCTGTACATATCTTGCATATCTATTTCTTAGAAGATAATATGTTCAAAGATAAACTATACTTCTGGAAGAACAACAAGATAAGGATTGCTACAAGTTAGACAATGCACATGAAAAGATGAATTACATCAACAACCCCTGGTAAAAATTCATGTGGAAGTTATTATCAGAATCAATCTTGAAGAAACCTAGAAGAAGTAAAGATATAAAGAAGTCAACAATCAAGAGGAAATTAGAAAAATATTTGTGACACTTTGCAGAAGGCAATAAGGATGCAGACAGAAGCGTGGACTCTCCTAGATGGAGGGATCTGATTATATTATCAAAAGAAGAACATGCATTCATGCATGAAGCAAGGATTTGGAGGGAGATAATCCTAAATTATATGATCCATTGAATATGTTGAAGTATCTATCCATGGTAGAAACCATGAAAAGAAACACCTGTTCAGTGTGACTTCAGAAGAAGTCTTCTTCGAAAAGAAGCCTTAAAGTAATCCATGGTTGTCCATCCACATCCATGATCCTATGATGAAAGAAATGAGTTGGAATATTAAGAGAATGGAATCTGTAGAAAACTCCACGAACTCAAGAGCTAAAGAGACACATGAGGAAGAACATGAAGATTCCAAGAGAGAAAGGAAAGACAGAACAACCAGTCAGTGTATCAAGAATCACAAGACTACCAGCCTGATATGAAATCACTAAAATCAATCAAGCAGAGGAATTGAAAGTTGTGATGAAGAACAATGTATGGAAGACTTATGAATGAAAGCATTGCAAGATCCATAACTAGAGCTTTTCCTAGATGGAGGGAGAAGACTATGATGATTTCTTGTAAACCAGACATACCTCTACATGAGCCATTATATCATCCGCAATATCCATAGGTTGGAGTTTACTTGTAGAGAAACCTCAAAGGCTTTGAGGTATACCATAAAGAGACCCTTGTATGCAGATGGAAGAAGATCTTGTATGGATTCAAACAACTTGGTGCAGAGCCTTCAATACACAACAAAAGCGTGGTGAAATATTTCTATAATAGAGATATTGTGTTAGAATTGTTACTCAAAAATCCAGGATGATGGATTGCTAATCCATGAAAAAATATCATAGATATGTTCCAGTTTGAGACCTACCATGATGTTATGAGCTAGAAGGAAACAAAAGATGAATCCAACAATGATATACTACATTGGTCAGAGATATATGAAGCCTTCATAGAAAACCAGTGTTCCAGAAAGACTAAAGTACATTGATATCAAGCATTACACTCTCTGTGATGAAGTCTAGAAAAGAGAAAGTGGTTCTCCAATATATATCTCCACAGATGAGTAGATAAGAAGACATTTTGGTGAAGCCTCTGTCCAAGATGAAAATTTTTGTGTACTCAAGCTGGAGCTCATGGAGATGACTTGCTTATTGAAAAAGGAAGAGATGACTCCTAGGTTGGGAGGGAGCACTGATGTGTTATTGATTTATGGAATTTCATTTTTCATGTTCGAAAAATGGTCCAGGATGTGCAGTTCCTTTCCATTTTAGAAATTGGTTTGAGATTTCTGACAGACAGGCATTTTCTAGTTTAGAAAATGGTCCAAATCAAATGGTCATTTTCGTAATGAAAATGGTTCGATGGATTGTTGATGTACCATAGGCAGTGATTCCCCTTGTGGTTAACATAGGGAATGGTATAGGACAGTATCTCTTATTGAAGGTCACACTTAGTAGTGGTCAATAATACTGGTCCGCCTCACCGGACATTCATTCTTTCGAAGCTCACAGTTTTGAAGAATGGTCTGTTTTGGAGGTTGGTGCAGGACAATCATTTCCTTTGGAAATGGTCTGGACAGTCATTCCCTAGGGAAGATTCATTCTCTCTAGGATGCACTTTTTTTAGTGCCGGAGGAATGGCCCAAATAGGTTAATGGTCCAGGTTCAACAATCAGGGACAGGCATTCCCTAGGGCAGATTCATTCTCTCCAGGTTGCACTTTGTTTAGTGCCAGAGGAATGGCCCAGATGGGGAATGGTCTAGGCTCAGAAATTGGGAAATTTATTCTTCCTTTCTTGACAAGAATAGTCCAGATAGCTCATCATTGATGTTTGACCTTCTGAGGGCAGATTCTCTTCCAGATCTCATAGATGTGAGTGGAAGAATGGCCTAGATGACTCAGTTTATATCATAACAATGTTTTCTGTGTAGGTTGATATCAGATGATATGATTGTTATGGAGACTGTATGTCTCCAAATAGTAGATGTATAATACTGTGGTGGATGTGTTACAATGATTGTGACTATATGTCACTGATCAAGTCTCTGTGTGCTACTTGGTGTGGTAGTGTACCAATGAATAGTAGTTTTGTACTACTATGGATAGACACAATTGTGTTCTATTGAATGACTTTGTTCTGATTTCCTTGAAGACTATTAGTAGTGTTGGAAAATGTTTAATCAACTAGATGGATGATCAATGGATAGAGATTTCCCGGACAGAAAATGGTGCAAGACATTTATTCTTCTAGGACATATGTCCAGGTTAGAAGAATGGTTCTTGTGTCACTCTGTGGAGTGAGTGAATTATCCAACATCATGTCTGATTACTCAGATGGAGTATGGTTTCGAGAGATGATGCAGCTGATGAAACTAATAATGATGATGGTGCTCATGATCTAGTCATGAGATAGTCTATACGACTATTTTGATGCTACCGGGTGAATGGTATGTTTGTGCTCAAGACCATTACCTTCAATACCTCCCTAGATAGGAGGGAGTGTATATATTATGGTAGTTCTGGGAGGTATTTACCTCCATGTGTAAATTTGAAGAGAATAGAATATTCTGGGAAGCAAGAAGAAACCCTAATTAGTTGGCTAATAACCCTAGAAGACAAGTCGGCTCAAGAGGATAACTTGTATTAGGTTATTAGCCTCCAAGAGAAGAAGTTGGCTAAAGAAAATATTATATACTAAGTAAATAGGCACCCAGAATGAGAAGTTGGCCTAGGCAGTTTTCCAGATTTAGTATAAATACAGGAGGATAGTCTTCATTTTGGAAGGCATTCTCAGAACTACAGAAGCAACACTTGTGTGCACTGCAGTTGGCTAGTTTGTGCGCAAGTCTGGAGGAGAGCTGCCATTGCAGCTGCTGCAGCTAGCAGATTTCAGTTTTGGCTTGGACTATCTCTTGGTTATGGTTTGGACTCTTCGATCAACTCTTGTTTGGTGCGTTATCCTTGTAGAGAGAGGTGAGTTATCTTGTTTGGCTATCTAGCCTAGGGTTTTCTTCTGGAATGATTCTCTGTCAAGGTTAAGGTGCTTGGGGGTGGCTTCGGCCTATGGTTGGGTGACAATAGTGATATTTTCTATGGTTAAATGAGCACATTCATCATATTCTAACACCCTCCATGCGGGGGAGTTTCAGGGGGGGAATTTCCCCCCTTGTGAGGTCTTGGGGACTCATCCCTCTGGCTGGGGGGTTCAGGGGAGAATCCCCCAAAAGAAATGTTTCCTTGTAAATGTATATTGTAATTTCATAGTAAATCTGGACCGTTCATTATAAGGTTGCAGATCTGACGATATAAGTTGTGTTAGGGTTTTTTCCCTAGAAGGAAACCCTCATTTATGAGGGAATTGTATTGCGGTTATGTATCATTGCGAGTATTGTATTCTGAGAGAGGATACTATGAGAGAAAGAAGAGGAAGTTACATCAGGTGTGTTGTAGGTTGTATCCCTTCATTTGTTGGATACTAATAAAGGAAAGACCTGACAATTTCTCTAGTGGATATAGCCCACACTGGGTGAACCACATATATATGTGTCTCTATTGTATTGTGTATCTTCTTTGTTTTATTTCCACATTTGTTTTAGTTTATTTCTCTTCAATCCTATTTTTCTAACAAAGGCAGTTGAAATTTTCCAAGACTCCAATTTCCTTATGTAATTTTGATAGACTCCAAGGGTATGATGGAAAAGTGGCCCCTGAATTTTCACTTAACTTCCAAAACATCAAGGGATTAGGAGTATGTTACAACAGTAAGAGGGTTAGATTTGAAAGTAATGAAGCTATCATCAACAGAGTGTCAGGGTTTCCCACAGGTTTACCTTAGGATACAGATGAGAGGATGTTGGAACCCAAAGTTTTGGGTAAACATCGTGCAAACATAGACAAAGTTGTGTCTTCCTATTCAGGTTTTGCATGCACTCAAGCAACTTCATAGTGGGAGACAAGAGGCACGTACGCTGGTTCGAGTTTTGCTAATGCACTCCAGTACAAGTTCTTCTAATGCATGTCGGTCCGATTTTTTTTATGCACGCCAGAAACTAAGAAGATATTGCATGCATGCTAGAATCATGAAAATGTTCTTCGAGAAATATTTCTGAATGATTACTTCAGGAAGCATAAGAGATTATGGAGTAGTAAGGAGATGATCTAGAAAGGTAGTTAATATTTCCATGAATACAAAGAGGATACGTGGACTACATGATGGTGACATAATCGTGTGGGACTAATAGTTAGAGGAGTGAGTAGGGAATAACTAAAAGTGATAGAGCGCTAGAGTAGAGAAGAAGATAAAATGGAGCAACAAAAATTGAAAGAGAGTTGGTTAGTCATTTTAGCTACTTAGTTAGTTAGACAATGATTGATTGTTGTCAATGTCCTTGAGATCAATTTGAACCTATGTTTTGTAATGTATCTAGTTGTGAGTCTAGGTATGTAATACCTATAGAGTATGAAATATATCACATGACACTATGTAATGACAAACTAGAAAAATGTATATGAGTGTAGGGCTATGTTGTTGTCAATTGATGAGTTGCTTAATGTATGTCTATGAACGGATGGATGAAAATAATAAATATGCAATGATTATTTTATTATAATGTGTTGATCATGTGTCAATTGAATGTATGTGATGATGTTACATGTTATTAATGGGTAAGTATAATGAAATGGAATGTATGAATGCCATCCTGATTGGATTCATGTGTAATTAATCATACATCATCGACACAAGACCATATGGTGTCTATGATTCTCATGAAATCTAAGGTGAGACATTCTTCAGTCTTTGGATGAGGATTGATATTCTAATGCCTTAGGGTTTTTTTGGTCAACTCTGGATGAACCTTGATTCTTCAACCCCCCACTGTTAAGAAGGACATATGCACGCATAAAAGGGCCAACACATGGTTCCATTGTCGGGACTTGAATGTTTTTTTTTTAATGATGAAGGAAGATAATTGGATGGTATCCATATTGAGAATAAATTCAAGATTGGTTGAATAAGAAGGATGTGAATTTTATCAGTGGGAAACTAAAGGTTTGAATGTTAATGTGGAGGGATGGAAAAATATGTATATCTACACTGATATGCATGAAATTTTCTTTGATGAATTTCCATGTCTATTGTATGAATGGTTGAAGAGGAAGACTGCTACTAATACTTCTTTGAGCCCTCAAGAACCATTAGTCTAGGATCGGATCACGATTGATAGGTTGTGGACTTGAGCCATTGATTTCTGGTTCGCTTGTGTGAACACAAGTTATATAATTGACTTTGTTGTTGAATACATCGATTCTTTCATTGAGGTTGAGAGAAAGTTTGTTGAAGGTCCTTGAAACAAGATACTATAAGAGATCCCACTCTGGATAAAGATGTTGTTCGTGGAGAAGGGGATGATGTGCATGGATCTCGACAAGATGGTTGAGAACAATCCCTTAGAGATGGGGGGCAGGGGGGATGAAAAGATGAGGGGAAAGTGAGAGAGGAGATGGATCCACTAAGGACAATCCATAAGTTTTCCAAATGAGGTGAGGAATATAATGGAACCAAAATTTAAGAGGAGAGAGAAATATGAAAGATACACAAGAAGAGTTGAATCAAAGAGGAGAGAAAAAAATAAGCGTAAGGAATATAACAAGGGGTGTGTGATGAGGAGTCAGGCCCAAAATGAAGAGGAAGGAGAATGCACTAGGAGGAAGAGTGGGATAGTTTATTTTTAAAGAAAGGAGAATATATGAGGATAAGTTGATGAATATACACGACATTGAGAGTAGATTATCTAATGGAGATACCAGTAGTAGTGGTAATAGGGGTCGAGAAGATGAACTTTGAAATCCTTGGATATTGCAGAGTACCACAAATGCAGTGGAAGATGAGGTGCAGAGGTAGGAGAGGAATATGAAGGATCCCTTATAGGAGGAGAAGTGGAGTTGACAATTATGGATGTTCTTGCGTGACTATAGGTAGGAAACTCCTTAGGTTCCCTCACAAGAAATGTTAGAATAGGATGGAGTTACCCCCCCTTTGAACCACACCCCTTGCACATTTGTAGCCAAGAAGAAAGAAAAGCATACATCGAGGCGATTGGAGTAGAAGCAAGTGTAGGAGAATAAATAAGAGATGCAAAAAGTGAAGAATAAGATGAAATCAATGCTACTTCGCCAGGAAGAGTATTAGTAACAAGATCCCTAACACCCAATAGTTAGTTTGGAGGACATAGTTCGATATTGAGGATGGTGAATCATAATAGTACCCTGATATTACCCGTGTTCCATGGGATGGGTAAGGATGATGTAGAGCAACATTGGTTCACATGTGAGATGATATGGTTTGTGAAGAGGTTCATAAACGAGGCATCAAAGATTGCACAACTAGAGACCTCTTTCATGGACAGATCCCTGGCGTGGTACATGAAGTACAAGGCCACTATGATAGTGGAACAAATAATATCCTTGACATAGATCAAGAGAGATATGCTTAAGGAATTCCAAAGTCCTAAGTCAAAATCTCAATGCATTATAGAGATTAAGGAAATTAAGTAGAAACCAGGAGAAACCAAGTGGGATTATGACTGACAGTTCAATATTTTGTTGGATAGGTTTATTTTACATATACAAGACGTGCAAAATAGAGAATGTTTCATTGTGGGGTTACTTCCCCATATCTGAGTCTCTCTTACCCAGCATAAGCTGACTATCCAAGAAGAAGCGGTAGATATTGTGATGTTCCTGGAGTATACACCAGGAGGAGGAGAGACATCAACAGGCTTGGTGCAGGTACATTCTCAACTGGACAACCTAACGATGAAATTGCATTATATGGAAAAATAAAAAGTCATGTGTGAGCATGTATGGTGCACAACGTTCCAGTCCAAGAGGCACCATAGATATGAGTGTCCTACACTAGGAAACTAATGGAAATGGGTGCATAAAATCCATTTCTAGCTATACCTCAATTGGAATGGTGTGATATTTGTAGATAGTGGGGCCATATACCACCTCACTTCCCAACATTGGAGAAATATTAGAAGACACATCATACCATGTTCTACGAATTCTATAAGTCCATGGGGCATGATGCAAACAACTACCAATCACTCCAATAGATGCAAGACCATACCCATGACGCATTTCAGTTTCAGGAGGAACAAAAGGGTGGTGACCGTGGAAGTACTAACAAAGGTGGATATCAATGAGGTCCTAGAGGTAGATATGGAGGCAACCAAAGATGAGGATATGGAGGAGGTGGAGGTCGACCTCCCACTTTTTTTAACTGTGGTGAGATAGGACATGTGTTGATATTTTGTACCAAACCACATGCTCTTTGTGGTTACTACTACAACTCTAATCATGTTATAGAGGATTTTCCCAACTTGTTGAAGAAGTTCGAAGAGAAGAAGGATCATTGCAACATGGTGACTGCAGAGTCGTGTGGGAATCGAAAAAGGGATGATTAAGTTGATGTATGGGTGATGACCCTATGTGGAGAAAAGACATCTATGGACTTTGAGCATGGTAAAAGATCAGGTCAAATGCCATAGGGGAAGATATGAAAGGTGGCATATCCCCCTCCTAAGTTTTATGTTGTTCACCAAAAGCCTTTTTTGCATGATGCGCAGAGGGCCATAGAGGAAGAGAGAGAATGAGAAGAGTTGTAGTGCACAACAAAATGGTTGATTGAAGAGGCCCGAATCCATGAGAAAGTACAACAAGCGACACAAAGGTCATTGGAAGAGGCCCATTCCGGTGAAGCATTGCAGTGCACCACGCATAGGTCTTTGGAGGAAGCTCGAGTATGAAAGGAAATAAAATGTGTTATGGAAAGGTTATTGGAAGAAGCATACAAACAAGAGGATTTTTGATGCATAAAACAAAGACAAATATACGAACATGTACATGAAGAGATAAAGTGCATGACAAGAGAAGAAGCACTGCACAACCTGTGTCATGAAATAGAAATCGAGGATCAAGTAAGTAACTTATTACACTGTTGTTTAATATTGTTAAGTGACCTTAATGCTACACGGAAGTTGACACAAATGTTAGCAACCTGCATGGGGGAATAAGGGATAGATAGATCTATATTGCCCCCCTACTAGAAAGGGATGTGTGCTATGTTGGATTACTGAGAGGGGGGTGAATTAGTAATAGAGAAATCTAATCATTTTTAACCAAGAAATGCAAGTGTTATAACAATGTAGCATTATCATCCAATATTTGCAGAGTAAATAAACAATGAACAAATGAGAAATCATACACATACAAAGTACACCGGTGTTTTTACGTGGACACCCAAAGTGGGAGAAAACCATGGAATGATTTTTTTTATATGTCTTTAAGAATTACATTCATTGGAAGCACCAACTTCCTTTGTTTTCCAGTTGTAACTAGAAGGAGGTTCCAACCCCCTAGTTTCACGAACTACAACCTGAGGGAAGCTCCAACTCCCCAATTCTCTGGCTACAACTAGAAGGAGGCTACAACCCCCTATGTTCTCCGACTACAATTGGAAGGTGGCTACAACCACCTGTCCTTTCCATGTCCAACCACCCTAAAATATAAGTAGAATGATGGAACCACTATCACACTATCACTGTGAGATATACTGTTGTCAACCTGTAATCAACCTGTACCATAAACAAGTGCATAACCATGCACCAACCTATACCACACAACCTGTAATCATCCTGTACCATAAAAAAATGCATCAAACATGCACCAACCTGTATGTCAACCTATACCATCAATGATTGCATCAACCATGCACCAAATATGTGCCAATCATTCATCAAATACACATAAACTATGACTCATCAATATGTACCAACATCATCAACTATAAACCTCATGTATGTGCCAACTCGTCAACTACTTGTCTCAACCATGTACCCAACATGTACCTCAACCAAAATCCCTCATCAATTTCATCATCCAAATATGATTTGTAACTCTGTAACAAACATGGTGTATATGATCACATACCTGCAAACCTTCATTAACTTTAACAACAAGAGACTAGCATTTTCATCAAACTTTACTTTAGTATCACATGACTAATTTTGGATTAGTCAACAACCCTAACTTTCAATAATCACAACTATGTACCTGTAATGAATAAAGATCTGAAAAATGGTACACAATTTTCTTAAGTTTCTTTTATGCAATTCCTCCATATTTCACTACTTGGAACCTCTCAGAAAAGGAGTTATAGAAAAAATGGCATACCTTGTTGAATTATGGCTTATTCTAGAGAGAGAACTTGTAGAGCGTGCCCCACACTGAATATTTGTTGTATGCATCTGAAAATGGTAAAAAGAATACTACATACTGTACTATAACTAATACATTTGTTCTTACTAAATTTGGATCTGTTATGAATAAGTTATGACGTTTTTACCCAAAACACTTGTTTTAGACTAGTTTCAAGACTAGCCACAAACCCTATTTTCCACGGAGTGTAACTCCAAAAATACAATGACCCACAAGATGAAATATTTATCACAACTACTTGCATATGTTTCCTCAACAGGCTCCCAATTTTGCGGTCTGAAGCATTCTAGAAAAAACATTATTGCGAAAATTGTGAGATGACCTGTAAATAACATACCTTAGAAAGCATCATCAAAAGAATTTATCCTCCCTTGAATTTCAACCTTCTTTACTTAATCTTCCCTCTGATTCACCTTAGATATGCTTTGGTTACCCCAGTCACTTGTAGATATTCAATATTCTCAAGTGTGATTAAAATGAGAGACCCTTGCCTCTTATTTATACTTTTATGTAGCTTCCTCAAGGGGTTACCTTCTAACCATCTTAAACCACTTTCCTTATTTTAGGGCAAACCCACTTCTAACCACTTGTCCACTTAGTAATTTATCCATTAACTTTATTCTTTAAATAATTT
>ML791108.1:42553-77400 GCA_009831015.1 Picea engelmannii | reverse complement strand
TGTTGTGGTTCTCTAGCAGGGACTATCATTCTGCAATCTTTGGCTATGTGTCCAAAGTTGTTACACTTGTATCATTCCACTTCAATGCTCAATGATTCAAACCTTTTGTAACTTCTTCTCTATGTTTCACTAGGCCTTCTTGGATAACCCTTTTGTGTATGACTTTTAAAGTTGTTTATGTTCTTGTTGTTAGCTCTGAAATTCATAGCTTTATGTCCAAAATTATTGCATGCATAACATAAACCAAAAAATGTAGTTTGATACTTGGGAATCGAAGATATTTTGAAAGGAGTTACTCTTATGAATCCTTCTTATTCTTGAGGCTATCTGTTTTTTCTGGTCGTTGATTCTGAAATCTAAATCTTATCGGTGGAGGAGTGTCCCTATAATCTTCCTTGTAGGTCTTCCTATCCCCTTTGATTGTTTCTGCATAGATTTTTGGATATGTTTCTTGTTATGTTGTTTTGGAGCTTGTTCCATTTTATTTATGATTGTATCCAAGTCCAGACTTGTCATGATGAGGCTTTTGACTGCTGATAATGTCATCCAAAATTTTTGAGTTGTTCTGCATATTTTTCTTTTGAACAACCTTTCTTAATGTGACAATCTTTGCTTTCAAATTTCCAATGATCATGTCTCTTTCTTCTAGATGTTCTTTTAGTGCTTCTTCAATTCTTTTATCTTCTTCTATTTGAACCTTCAAATTTTTGATCATTTGTTCTAGTTCCTAAATGTCACCTTTCTTCTCTAGTTCTGCTTGTAACTTCTTTTTTTTATTTTTTTCTCTTCTTATAAATTCTATGGAAGACAACAATTCTTCTTGGTAATCAACTTTTGCCTCTTCATATTCTTCTTCAATGTCTTATTTATCAGAGTCTTCTACTTCCATGAATAGAACTCTTTATGTCTCACTGTCACTGACTTCATCTTCATCCGATGAGGAGATGTCCTCTTTAGTGTAGAAGTTTTTCTTGAAAGATTTCTTTATGGTTATTTTGTCTTTATATGTGTTTTTTCTATTTGAGTAATCTTCATCATTCCTCTTGTTTTTCTTATGAGGATTTTTTTTAGAAAAATGACCAATACCATCACAAATAAAATAAATCAATGGAAGATTACCTTTATATCTTTTGTTGGTTCCCTTGTTCAATCTTCTGAAAAAGTTGTCCACTTCTTCATCATCTTCCGAGATGTCACTGTTGCTTCTATGTTCTTTTTCATTTTTCTTCCCCTTTTGCTTTGACCTTTTGTATGCTTTGAAAGTTGCTTCTTTTATATATGGATTTTACTGTTCAGTTCTCATTTCATATGCTGTGAAGATTCCATGTAGTTCATCCATGCTTATTGAGTCTAGATCTGCTCTTTCTTCTAGTGTCGATATCTTAGGATCAAATCTCATAGGAAGAGATCTTAGTACCTTTTGAACAATTAAAGATTCTTTAATTTCTTTTCCCAATCCTATAATTGCATTTACTGTTTCATCAACTCATAAGAAGTAAGCTGCAATATTCTCATCTTCCTTCATCTTTTGTTGTTCGAACTGACCTCTGTAAGTTTGAAGTTTTGTGGCTTTGACATTTGAATCTCCTTCATAAATATTTTGAAGCTTGTCCCAAATCTCTTTAGTGGATTTACAATGTATAACTTTGGTGTATATCGATTCACAAAGACCATTCAAAAGTGTGTTTGTGTCTTTGGAATTATTTTGACCTAGTTTTATTGCTCTTTCATTTGTCGACAAAACTACTGGTTCTTTGTATCCATCTACAATTGATTGCCAAATTTCAAATCCTTTTGCGTGTATATATGTTTTCATTGTTCTACTCCATAATGCATATTTATTTCCATCAAACTGTGGTATTTCATTTTTATACATGTTGTTGCTCTCCATGATCTACCTTTCAGTGGTTAAACTGATTTCTGAAGGAACCTTTCTCTGATACCAATTGTTGGATTACTGAGAGGGGGGGTGAATCGGTAATAGAGAAATCTAATCCCTTTTAACCACAAAATGCGAGTGTTATATCATTGTAGAATTATCATACAATAGTTGCAGAGTAAATAAACAATGAAAAAATGAGCAATCATACACATACACAATACACTAGTGTTTCTACGTGGAAACCTAAAGCTGGAGAAAACCACATAATGATTTTTCTTATATGTCTTTAAGAATTACATTCATTGGAAGCACCAACTTCCTTTGTTTTCCAGCTGCAACTGGAAGGAGGCTCCAACCCCCTAGTTTCTCAGGCTACAACCTGAGGTAATCTCCAACTCCCCAATTCTCTGGCTACAACTAGAAGGAGGCTATAACCCCCTGTGTTCTTCGGCTACAACCGGAAGGTGGCTACAACCACCTATCCTTTCCCCGTCCAATTGCCCTGAAATATAAGTAGAGTGATTGAACCACTGTCACACTATCATTGTGAGATATATTGTTGTCAACCTGTAATCAACCTGTACCATAAAAAAGTGCATCAACCATGCACCAACTTGTACCAAACAACCTATAATCAGCCTATACCATAAACAAGTGCATCAACCATGCACCAACCTATACCTTAACTTGTACCATCAATGAGTGCATCAACCATGCACCAAATATGTACCAATCATGCAAAAAATACACATAAACTATGAATCATCAAGATGTACCAACATCATCAACTATAAACCTCATGTATGTGCCAACTCATCAACTACTTGTCTCAACCATGTACCCAAAATGTACCTCAACCAAAATCCCTCATCAATTTCAGCATCCAAATATGATTTGTAACTCTGTAACAGACCTGGTGTATATGATCACATACCTGCAAACCTTCCTTAACTTTAACAACAAGAGACTATCATTTTCATCAAACTTTACTATAGTCTCACATGACTAATTTTGGATTAGTCAACAACCCTAACTTGCAATAATCATAAATATGTACCTGTAATGAATAAATATCTAAAAATGGTACACAATGTTCTTCAGTGTCTTTTGTGCAATTCCTCCAGATTTCACTACTTGGAACCTCTCAGAAAATGAGTTATAGCAAAAATGGCATACCTTATTGAATTATGGCTTATTCTAGAGAGCCAAATTGTAGAGAATGCCCCACATGGAATATTTGTTGTATGGATATTAAAATGGTACACAAAATACTACAGAATGTACCATAACCAATACATTTGTTCTTACTAAATTTGGATCTGTTATGAATAAGTTATGACATTTTTACCCGAAACACCTGTTTTAGACTAGTTTCTGGACTCGCCAAAAACCCTATTTTCCACGGAGTGTAACTCCAAAAATACAACGACCCACAAGATGAAATTTTTATCACAACTACTTCAATATTTTTCCTCAACGACCTCCCAATTTTGTAGTCTGAATCATTCTAGAAAAATAGTTATTGTGAAAATGGTGAGATGACCTGTAAATAACATACCTTAGAAAGCATCATCAAAAGAATTTATCCTCCCTTGAATTTTGGCCTTGTTTACTTCACCTTCCCTCTAAAATTATTTTTAGATATGCTTTGGTTACCTCAGTCACTTGTAGATATTCAATATTCTCAAGTGTGATTAAAATCAGAGACCCTTGCCTCTTATTTATACTTTTATGTAGCTTCCTCAAGGGGTTACCTTCTAACCATCTTAAACCACTTATAACCCACTTATAACCCCTTATAACCACTTGTCCACTTAGTAATTTCTCCATTAACTCTATTCTTTAAATATTTTATTTTGTATCCACTTTGACTTATAGTACACTCATCACTTCACTTTATTATTTACCTTCTAAAATCTCTTAAACGACTTTCCTTATTTTAGGGCTAACCCACTTATAACCACCTGTCCACTTAACTTAACCACTTTCCATAATTAGTAAGTTATCCATTAACTTTATTATTTAAGTAATTTCTTTTGCATCCTCTTTGACTTATATTACACTCATTAGTTCACTTTATTATTTAAATAATTTCTTCTTTGAAAAAACTTTGACTACTTTGATCGTTTGGGGCTTCTAGATGACTCATGAGGGTTCTCCAACTTCACATGGCCATAAATCTCTATCCGTGAAGAGTTATGTGATGTTCCACATACCACCGAAAATGGCATGACATGTACTATCCATATAGAATAGTATTACCTACAAATATATAAAAACTCATTCCATTATCCATAAAAAAAACTTCGGTCCATTACCCAAACCTTTTTGCTACCGAAATTCGCTATTAGACTTTATTCAAGGGTTGACATCAATGACAACCAACCCAATTAATCAACATGCTAGGTAATCAAGAAAAAGTGCATATGAAGAGATTTCAAGATGCTAACTAAACTCAGAAGTTATGATATGGATGGGGTCATGTTAGATTTGGATTACAATGTGAACATCCCACCAAAGTAGTCATGGGAATTGATGGGTAAACCAAATTTGGTTTGGTCTCCCATTCAACATCGATTGGAACATCAATACAAAATCAACCCTAAAAGCTAGTTGGAGAAAGTTAAAGTGAACATAGAGGGGGTAAATAAACATTTGAAGTGATAGAGATAATGGCTGATTCTGATCCATACATTTCCCTACTTTCAATTGATTAGGCCTTTGAAAACAATGTTGTGTTGAATCTAGAAAAACAAAAGATTTCATTTGAAACTGACACCCTGCTTGTAATCGTGCCTTTGGATCCTAACAAAGGGATAGATATAATGAGATGGTAGACGAGGATGGATGGAGCTATGTTATTGAAAATATCTACAAGATCACGGGGTATAAGGAATATTATGCCAATCCCATAGTGTATGGGGAACTGAGTTGGAGGAGCATGAAGTCATACGATATTAATTCAGAAGATGCCATGGAGAGGTGGAAGAATAAGCTTTATCAATTCTCGACAAGGACATGCACCTGCATTACTAATGAAGTGTGCATAGAATAATTCAGGTCCTATCGGTCTGATGGGTTAGATATGGTGGATGCATTTATTTCCTAGATACAACACATTCCAAAAAACCATCGAGTATATGCCCTTGATACAATTTTAATAAGAATACCTATGCAATGGTGGTCTACACATCAATAACATCTTCAAGAATAAGAAACTGTGGAGGATCCACTAAGAGAAGGATTCAGGCCAGGGGTGGATATCTGTCAGTGTATATGTTCTTTTGAACAACATTGGGTAGCCAAGCAATGATGTGGGGTGTGAAGCCGATATCGAAAGGGCTAGTGCATGCTGCCGAGAAAACACTTTGTCCCCCCGATTCCTTGATTTTATAATGGATAAGTAAGGGAACCGCATGAGTGAAGGATGGATATGACTACTCAATATGATGTAATAGAAAGAAGACCAACTTTTTCAATCCCCCTCAACCCCATTGAGAAACAAATTGAGTTTCACATGAGCACGAAAGTAGTGGTTAGTCAACAGATACCACTAGATATGTCAAGTCTAGTTCCTTCATGGTGGAAATTGAGCAGTTGGGCACATGTGAAGAAGCATCGTGACCCATCAGGGGTTTGGGGCCAATTAATTAAGAGTGGACCAATGCAGGGGTGTGTAGGAGTCATGCACGGTGCCCGTGAAAAATGATACTCAATCATGTATGGAGACTTCAACATCACACTTAAAGTATGACATCCCAAATCTTTTCCTTCTATAAAAAGTGACATATCTATTGTATGGTACCTAGGGAATCACCTATTGTGACGGTACCCAATGATAAATGATAATATCATGCCTCAATATTATGCATGTTTGACAATAAAAAGAGAGGGACATGTACGGTGAATGAAAAAGGGCATGCAGAGGGATGATGTGGCTAAAAAATGTAGAATGTTGATAAGGCCACAACATAAAACACTCTCTCATTTAATTTTGGAGGGCTTGACAGGATGGTAAAAGTATGAATTTTATGGTGGGGTTTAAATAGAACTATACAAAACTCTGAGTTATTAATGCATTCCCCCATAGTTGTACCACTGTACTATCATAGAAATTTTATTCTTCTCTAGTTAATACTTTCCCAATTAAGCATATGCACTCCTATTTCTAGTCTATGATATGGATTCCAGAACTTCATAATGGCGGATGAGGAGATCAGAAGCAAGCACGGGCACAATATCCACATATTGACAATAGAAAAAGTGGATTTGGAAGGAATATTGTGAATGGCTTCATCAAGCAGGATGTAGGCCCATAACAAATTAAAGACAGTCCAAGATCAACAGACACCAGAGCCACTACTACCCAAAAATGCGAGCTTTACAGGATCATGGATGGGGAAAGTCAAATATATCTAGTTCATCGACTATGACATTAGAGACTTTATACAATTTCCAACCTCGGGCTTTCAAAATTATGTGAAGGTGGTTCAGAGTGAAGATGGTCAAAAATTGGTGCTCACACAAGACTGGGCCAAACCAATTCATTAGGTTGGAATATTGTCCCTAGTCGATTGTCCTCACTTTGGCCACAGGGGGTCAATGACCATCTACATTCACTTCTTACTTATTGATCGCCTACATGGTGGATACCTTTGACTGAGGTGAAACTATCTATTTGATGTAGTAACAATCCATAGGGTTGTCGTCTTACCCATGCATGGTGAGAAACTCAAAAACGTGTTGACCGCTAAAGAAGCTACCCAAGATTATGTGTATGGAAAGTACAATAGATGTTGGGGAACACATGGGGTGGTGATCTCTGAAATTAATACTCCTCTAGTTTGCTTTCCACCCAATTGATCGCTTGTAAAATCTTGTGCAATTGTATGAAGGAGGAACGTCCACTAGAGGTCATAATAGAAACTAAGCAATGTCTAGTAGGTGTCCAACTTTCCTGGGCATGTTATATCCTTAATGAATTCATTTGACGACTTCTTGGATGCCCAAAACTTTGGGAATGACTTCCACTATAGTTGGATCATATTTCTTCTCACCATGGTTCTCTAAAGGCCCCCTCCAGGATTTGAACGCATTGTTGGGAGCATCCATGTATTTGCAGCTCCTTGATTCCTTCCATTGCATGTAAGAAGGGACCTTGTCGTTCAAGATTCCAATGACAAATTATTTCAAAAATGGTACCAATAACTTATCCAAGAATATGCTTTGCAAGTGTGCACCTTGTATAGTATTATCGATAGGTATTCCAACTACTTTTTGTTTCAATGTAATTTTCATAACATTTATATCTATCCCAGTGATGAACAAGGGGATGAAATGGAATTTCTTACTTTCTTCATTATGAAAGAGGAAATTAAACATGGAGTAGTTGAGTGGTCGACACATTTACGATCAGTCCCAGATGAAGAGATGAACTCTCTAGAAACATGCACTAAGAACAACCAATATCAAAAGTGGGTTGAGGCTACATAGCTGAGGGGACAACACACAATCCCCATTGAAGGGGGATCCAAGGATAAAGCATCATCCAAATTGCATCGAGACCCAATTTATATATCTCTAGATCCGCTTTACCTTGGTTCCAATATAAAATAAGGGAATGTTGATCAATGAAAAATGACACCCTCAACCCATCCCACACAATTGTCAACAAGGTCCACCCCTATTAGTAAAAAATGAAAAAAGAATAGTCCAACCATTCGTGTAGCCAATCCCCCTATCCAGTCGGGTACAGGTCAGATGGTGCATGGTTTCATGACTTTGATCACTGCTCTTAAAAGGAAATTTCTCCTACAAGAACAAATCCAGTCAGAGGATACTTGTAATGTCAACGATCTATGTCGCCAACTCAAAGGTACAACATTTTTCACTTGATACTCCACCTCAACCACTGACCTCCATGACCACTTCTAGTAGTCCTGCGTGGTTCATTTGATTCAACCCTTTAGTAATCACCTCAGTGGACATGGCCAATATCGACATCCCTTTAGCACCCATTCCAACTCCAGTGATACAAGAGTGTATTACTACTCTACTTTTTGAGTTGGGATATCAACACCAAAGACTTATTCAAGCTCATGCACAACTCCAACTGCAAAACCAAGTGGAAATTTCAACACATAATCAGACACATGCACACTATCAACAGGAGGTTTAGGCTCATCGGGCCTTACAACAATGATATGACACAAAAGTTGGATCCCATGTAAACACAAAGGTTCAACATACCAAGAGTAGTACCAAATTCAATGACCTCCTAGGTATGGTGGATATATTATATGCACATATATTGAACACCTCAAAACAAGGTCATGACATCCCCCTCATATCAAAATATTAGTCGTTAGGGCCCATCTAAAAAATTGGATTCATAGCTTAGGACCCTATGCCCGCCACTCCAATAGACAACCCCATAGGTGACTCAATTGTAGAACAATATTTCCTTGGGAAAAGTAGTTTTTCGAGATGACCAACACAGACTACAGGAATTTTCAGGTGTGGTTGAACATAGATTCTCTTTATGGAATCATCTATAGAACCCCCCAAAATTAAATTCTATTAATGACAGATTTCACACAACAGAAGTAGAAGTCGCACAAAAAAAGATTATATTGGCTTCTGTACCTTCTGACGACCATTAAGTCATGATGGCATCCATCACATCCAAAATGAAGGATATTGTTGACGTCTGAGCTGAGAAGAAAAACATTTAAAATCTAGCCATTAATGCAGCCGATAAGGCATTAATATTTTATACCTGATAGCCCCTTAGGGCACAATAGTCGATGTAGATGAGGTTTTTTATCTCCCCTGGGAATGTCATGACACCTTCAATGTAGTATTCCAGATATAAAATAGTATGGAGAACAAAAATATTTTAGCTAGAAACGGAAGAGAAGCAATGATATAATCGGAACAATACCAGAATAATACCAGAATAACACCAGAAAGAACGCTTTGATTATTGATAGGAATGTTCACTTGCCTCTTCGAGGGGGCAACCTCTGGCAAAGAAGAACTCTATTACAATAATATCCAAGACAATATTTCTCATACCCTCTACTTCTATTTATACTCTATCTATCCAAAAGAAAAATCTAGAGGAAGATCCTTCTAGAAACAAAGGCTTCTATTAGATCTTCTTAGATTTGACTTATTCTTCCTTAGTGCTAGGCCTTATTAATATTGTCCTTTATTACATGGAATTATATTATTCTACCTATGCGAGGGGTTAGGGAGGTTAGGTCCCTAACATGCCCTCCCCATTGAAGAACATCCTTGTCCTTAAGGCTTTAGATGAGGGGATTGTTGTAGAATGGTGGCCAACTCCCAGGTAGCATATTTTGGAGGTGTATCTTTCCATTGGACTAAAACTTCTTGGATGGTGTGCTAACGGAGATGACGCTCTCTCTGGTTCAAGTCTGCGTGTGTCTGCAACCATATGGAACCATCTTCATCCAACTCAGGGACACTAGTTTTAGTTTGGCACTTAGTTAGAATCACCTTCTTTAAACAAGAAACATGAAAAACATGATGGAGCTTCGAATGACTGGATAGAGCTAACTGATAGGCCATTGATTCCACACACTTGAGCATTGTACAAGGACCATAAAATTTGGGCACAAGTTTCTGACAGTGTTGATCTTTGGGTGAAGTGTGCTTATAAGGTTGTAGTCGAAGAAATACTTGGTCCCCTTCAACAAAATGGTGTTCAAAATGACCTTGATCTGCTTCTTGCTTCATGCAATTATGAGCCATGAGAAAATTGTCTTTGAGGGCACGAAGAATAGCCTCGAGGAATGTAATATTTTTCTAACCTCCTGAACCTTTGAGACCCCTGGCATACAGGAGAGAACTGATGGGGTATTTTTTCCATAGACTTCTTCAAAAGGAGTCATGCGAGTAGTTGTATGGTAAGATGTGTTGCAACCACTGAGCCCACATATTTTTCCGCTCAAATGAAAAACACCTAAAATATTTTTCCAAACACTTGTTGACAAATTCAATCTAGCCATCTATCTAGGGGTGATAGGGAGTGCTAAGATGCAATTGGGTGCCCTATAGATTGAAAAATTCTTGCCAAAAATTGCTAGTGAAAGTGGGCTCTCTGCCAGAGACAATAGAATTAGGCATACCATGAATCTTGAAGATATTATCCATGAATATTTGAGCCACTATGGCGGCTATGAATGGGTGTTGAAGAGCACAAAAATGAGCATATTTGGAGAGACAATATACTACCACCATGATGATTGACTTATTGCCTAATTTAGGTAAGCCCACAATGAAATCCATAGAAATATCTCGTCAAATAGCAGGGGAATCAGAAGCGTTTGGAGTGTGCCTGGGGCTTTGAAAATTTCTCCCTTGTTGCATTGAAAAACCTCACATTCAGCCATAAACGTCCAAAATTTATGTTTCATAACCTCCCAGAAAAAAGAACATTTGACCCATTCATAGGTTTTGGTAAACCTTGAATGCCTAGCTGTGGTTGAGTCATGAAGTTCATAAATCACTGTGGATTTAAGTTGGGATTGCTTGCATAAATACAAATAGCCTTTGTAGCAAAGATCTTCATTATGCCAAGAGTACCCTGGAGAAACTGAAGAATTGTGTTGCAATTGGTGGAGCAAGCTAGAAATTTTGGGGTCTTGCAACCATTCCTAACAAACAACTTGCAGCCAATCTGGTACAATGAAGGAGAGGGAGAAAAGGGACATGTCTTCTTCATATTTCCAGGAAAGAGCATCAACCACTACATTTTCCTTTCCCTCCTTGTAAATTATCTCATAATCATATCTAAATAGATTGGTCACCCATTTTTGTTATGCCAGGGATGAAATTCACTGTTCCAGGAAATAATTGAGATTCTGATGATCAATTTTGATTTGGAATCATTGACCCAATAAATAAGTATGCCAAATATCCACAACATGTAGAATAGCTAACATTTCCTTTTCATAAATGGATTGGCCCAAATGTCACTCTGAATATTGTTTCCTAGCGAAGGCCAATGGTTTGGCATATTTCATGAGGACGAATCCAATTCCTTTCCCAGAAGAATCACATTCCAATACAAATGTCTTTATTAAGTCTAGTAGAGATAGGACAGGGGTCGAGAATATAGAATCTTTTAAGGCTTGGAAGGCATGATCCGTAGGTGAAGTCCAAGTGAAATCATTTTTGTTAAGGAAGGAAGTGAGAGGAGCTGAAATATTTCCATAATTCCAAACAAACTTCCTATAATATCTCGTTAAAGCCAGAAAACCACGCAAACTCTTAAGAGTTTTAGGGTGAGGCCAATCTAGAATAGATTCAATTTTCTTAGAATCCACGTGGTGATCCGGATTATTTTCGGCACGAAATGAGAGCGGAGATATAATAAAGAAATGCACAGAGATATTGTAGATATTCAATAATATAACATAAATGTATCAAATATGCAACCATAAACACAGATATACAGTAATACACGATTTCTATTAATCAAAGAAATGTACAGAGACTGTAAAAATACAGAGTGAAAGACTCACTAGAATGGTGGCAGTTTATCTCTGAGAAGAGATGTGACGACTAATCGCATTTGCAAGAAGATCATTACAATGAGGCTCTGAAGGCCTTTTTACAATAAACGGGAATGCCAAAAGTCCTAGACATCCAAAAACCTAACCCTAGGATATGAAGCACCAAAAGTCATGTGGGTCGCGTTTGGGTAAGTGAGTACATCAACTTCCCGGGGTCATAACTTTTGCATACGATCTCCGTTTTAGGCGTGTGATAGCTCGTTAGAAAGGTATCATAGAGGAGATTCATTTTGGGGGATAAATTATGCCTTAATATATCATTGAGAACCTTGATCTCGAAAAACCTTCTTTTGGACCCTCAAAATGGCCCCGGAAGTTAAAACCTGCTAAAAATAGTAAATTGCCAAAATGACCAGAAAACTGTTTTGAGCCATTTGGAAATGGTGGGTGGCCACCGATATCCACCTGGATCACGTGGACACCATATTTGTCGACAATATGACCCAGGTATTCCACTTCTAAGGCACCAAAGACACATTTAGATTGTTTGAGGAAAAGTTGATGTTTAGAGAGTATATGGAGAACTTGATTCACATGGGAGAGATGGGATGGAAATTTTTTACTATAGATGAGAATATCATCAAAGGAAACTAAGAAAAAATGATGGAGAAAAGGACAAAAGACATGATTCATAAGACTTTGGAAAGTGGAAGGAGAATTAAACAATCCAAAGGGAATTACCAAGAATTTACAATGACCCTCATGAGTGTAAAATGCAATCTTGGGAATGTATTCTTCTTTAATATGGATCTGGTGGTAGCTAGAACGTAGATCCAATTCAGTGAAGTACTGAGCACCACCCAATTCAACCAAGAGGTCATCAATGATAGGAATGGGGAACTTGTCTTTGATTATGAGTTTGTTGAGGGCTTGGAAATCAGGACACATGCGCCAAGCACCTTATTTCTTGAGTATCATGACCACAGGGGAAGAATAGGGGATAGTACAGGGATGGATAACACCGGCTTCTTGTAATTCGTGAACAATTTTCTCAATTTCATTCTTCTGGGAAAAGGGACGACGATAAGGCCAAACATTGGGAGGAAGACTGCATGGAATGAGAGGGATGGAATGATCATGGACTCCACATGAAGGGGGAAGGTATTGGGGTGTGGTAAAAACAACATGGTGGTGGGAGAGAATATATTGGAGGTAGGGATGCATAGAATGTGTCTCGACATTATGAATGGAGTGGAGTTGAGCTATAATTCCCGAATGAATTTTTTTGAGGAGATTTTCCATGCGATGGGAACTGATGATCTCAAGGGAGTCTGTGGTGATACCTTGGAACTTATACTGTTGTCCCTTCTGTTGGAATTTCATAGTTAAGTCATTAAAATCCATGAGAATGGGGCCTAGAGTGTGTAACCATTCAGGACCAAGAACAATTTCACAACCACCCATGTCTATAACAAACATATGGAATTTCAGGTGATACTGACCAATTTGGAGTCACACATTTTCACATCGTCCCCCACATTTCATGGAACCACCATTAGCAATCATGATTTGAAAATTATTGACAACACAGATGTAACAATTGGCTTCTTGGGAAATGCAGCGATGAATTAAGTTATGGGTGCTACCATTTTCCATAAGGATGATGACTTTCCTATTTTTGATGTAACCAATTAATTTGAGAGTCTGATGTTGACGGGCGTAAGTGACACACCGTCAATTGGAAGGTTAGATCCGGACCAGGTTGTCTAATTAACCTAATTCATTTGGTATGATCTGACCCGATGGGTTTAATGGCTCTGTTAGCCAACTGGGGTCCTAAAAATAGTAAAATAAATAAACTAATCTAAAGCTATGATTCTAACAGTTGATATACTAATTACAAATGTGAATGTACAAATGATTATAAACAATCTATATACAATTTACAAGATTTGCTTGAAATCTTGCAAAAATGGATGTTTGTAATAGTTTAAAACAAAAATTAAGAACATAAATATTTCTAATGTTTAAAGATATCAAAATAATAAATACTAAGCGAATATGATTGAAACAATGGCACAGAAACAATCAAAGCTAATTAATGCAATCATCGTTTCATTAATAAACAATTTAATTAAATAACACACAAACTAACCTCTAGCTGATCAACAAAACTGAGTTTATCTCTCTGTGTTGTTTGAGCTCCTGCTTGTCCTGCATTTAAGGGAAACCTATGAAAGAACAATACTAGTACTTCCAAAATAAATTCAAAGAAGTGTTTGATATTTGGAGTGAATTTATAACAACAGAAATATAACTAATTAAAAATCCCGTGATCTTAAGATAATCAATATCTGAGAATGAAAGAAAACTCAAGTCTGAGCCTTGTTATTATCCATAATTTAACATCATAAATAAACTCAATAATAATTAAATGGTTGATTGATCACACATACAAAATGAACCAACATATCATGGACAACATTCAAATAATCATCTATATGAAATATCATGCGAAGACAAGGCTAAAGATAAATCGACAGGATGATAATTCATAACATAGAAATAACAGGAGAATACAATGGAGTAAGCATTGCACAATTCACACAGGTCTAAATCCAACAATGAATTGCTTTCCCATATCAATTCCCAAAAATTACATGTCCATATTGTAGTCCCAAAAAATGTGTCCTTAACACTAAACAACAACCACTATTTAAACATGTCTTGGATCAATAACCTCTTATCATAGAAGATAGAGGATAATCCCAGAAAATTAGATTGCTTTACAAAAATAGGATAACAAAGGAACACTCATGTAGGAGTCCTTAGATCAAAAAATAATTACATAATGACATTGTTTTATCAAAATAAGAAATTACTAAGCTATGGAGTGCATTAATCCATGATTTCTTCTCCTTGAAAAAATCATCATAACTGTTATTTTCCTGAAAATGATGAAACGAAATTGATTTTTAGATAACAATACAAACTAATATTTACAAATGGACTGGCTACAGAATCTCACGATTCTATAGCTATTCTTAAATTAAAAACAAAATCAAAATAAATCTATCTATTTTATTTTTCCAACAGAATCAAAACAATTATTTATTGTTTTAGAGATTAGGCAATGAAGCATATGATAAGTCTGATTTAATGATAGTGTTGAAATTCGTTGCATTTTTTATAATCACATTACCAACACTTTTAAACCTTTTGTTTGCCCTGTCAGCATTGGATTGAATTCATGCCTTTAATTCTTCATTTTACTTCTCAAGCAAGGAGTTTCGAGCTAACATATAGTTTAACTGTGCTTGGAGATAAGGTATATCCATGTAGTATCGTTCAACCCAATCAAGGCAATTTTCACAGTGTACAAGTGCTATGGTAGGTAGAGGTTGAGTGTTTTTCGCAGAGGACACTTTGGTCTATTCCGCAACTTGCTTCAGATTGTAGCGTATACCAGCGAATCCTTCTTGGTTTTTTAGGAACGGAGGTAGCTCAAAAATGAAATCATATTGTATAGCTTCAATACTAGTTTCATTCCTAAGGCATTGATCATATACATCTTCTCGGGAAAGAAATTCATCGATCTCATCATCAGAGAAGTGATCATCGACCTCGATCAATGGGATCGAGCTCAGATGATCTTGCTGGCGATTTCTCATATTTCTGAATACTAACCTGCTTGGTCTCTTGTTTACAAAACTTAAATCTGAATTACTCTGTCCCTTATGTTTGCGATTTTTCTTGACAATCGATTTTTTCATAACACCCCGAGTCAGATCATTTATAGGAACATGAGGTTTTTTATCCTTTAACACATCTAAAAATTCCTCTAATGATTTTCTAGGCATGAAATCATATCGTGGATTTTTTCCCAAAGGGTTTCGAATAGCAACATAGTTCCATTCTGTGGTCACATGGTCTTCTCGTGGATCAAAACACAAGTTTTTAATAACAGGTTTAGATAAATAGGGGTTGGGATTTTCATTGAGGTGGTGAAGCGATTCTACTGCATTCTCGGGTAGGGTAAATTTATTTCTTAATAAGAAATCTTCCCAAGTATTCCTAGTCCCGGATAGATGCGAAAACACAAGGATCTGAATAAGACCATGGTGAAAAAGGCTCGACAATGGGTTAAATTTTTGTTTTTGATAAAGTTTGGACATTTTCTACAGACTCATAAACAGATAGAAAGGCATATTTAACTTGAACCATAGAAAAATCATCAGTAGGCAGATGTGATACAAGAATTAGAAGCCGACCATGCTATCGGGGTTTGATCAGAGTAATCGGTGTACCTTTTGGGAAACACTTCAATTTCTTAGAGACCATGAGCAAATTCCAAGGAACATGCTCGATTTTGGCATTTTTGAACCATCTTTCTCCCTCCTGGGATAGTCATGTAGCTTGTGATATGGAATCCTCGGTCACTTTGAGTTGCAGATCCCCAATATTAGCTTTGGATCCATCAAACAATTGAGTGAAATCCTGTGCAACTGCTAGGTTATAACCCTCAAACTTTCTGATAAAAATGTCCCATCATGTGCCACAATATCACCTATGGAATCTTCATGAGAGAGGAGGGCTTGCGAACCATTTGGTTCAATTCTTACCACAGGATCCATGGGTGCTATCACATAGACACAGTAAGAGCAACGAGAGGTAGGTTTCTCTTTCCAATACACAAACAGTAGAAATAGGTCTGTAAAATCGGGAGATTCCTGACAACTACGGGATCAGGAGGCTATCATACTTGGTAATTTGATCTTTGAGTGGCTTAGAAATAGAGGATACGTAGGCTTGTAAACCACTCTGTGCAATGAACACTGAACCCAAGAATTATAATAAGACCATGCCATTAGAGTTTGATCAGAGTAATCGGTGTACCTTTTGGGAAACACTTCGATTTCTTAGAGACCATGAACAAATTCCAAGGCACACGCTCGATTTTGGCATTTTTGAACCATCGTTCTCCCTCCTGGGATATTCCTGTAGCTTGTGCTATGGAATCCTCGGTCACTTTGAGATGCAGATCCCCAATATTAGCTTTGGATCCATCAAACGACTGAGTGAAATCCTATGCAACTGCTAGGTTATAACCCTCAAACGTTTTGATAAAAATGTCCCAGCATGCACCACAATATCGCCTATGGAATCATCGTGAGCGAGGAGGGCTTGAAAACCATTTGGTTCAATTCTTACCACGGAATCCATGGGTTCTATCACATAGACACAGTAAGAGAAACGAGAGGTAGGTTTCTCTTTCCAATACAAAAACAGTAGGAAGAGGTCTGTAAAATCGGGAGATGCCTGACAACTACGAGCTCAGGAGGCTATCATACTCGGTAATTTGGGCTTTGAGTGGCTTAGAACCAGAGGACGCGCATGCTTGTAAACCACTCTGTGCAATGAACACTGAACCCAAACCACCACCACTAACTTATTCCAAAAATGAATGCGAGTCTGAATTATGTAGGACAATAGGATGATGTGAAATTGTAAGCATGTCAGTCCTGTACCAGGGTGATAGGATTGTGATACGACTGGTAAGAGAAAGATGCATATTTTGAATTTTAACCCAAGGTTCTGTGCAATTAAGCATATCAAATGTAAAAATCATATAATCAACCATAGATGAGACTCAATTATATATCCCAAAGTGAATAAATCAATGGAAATGGATCAATCAATTAGCTTACAAACTTTAAGATTTATAAACATATAGATTCCCTTTAAGTGTAATCCCTTTAGAAAAAGAAACAAAGAAATCACAAACTATAAAATGATTACCCAAGCCATAATTTTGTTCCAATTTCATGCTTTCAATCATGAAATTAAACAAAACAAACAATGTATTTAAAAACAAAAAAACTCTTATACTTAGCTAGGCCAATGAATCTCCTCAAAACCAAAATACAAAAATGTTTGTAAGTATAAGGAGGAGGCAACTACAGGAAATTTTTATCCCTTTGTGATGAATTTTTATTATGATAAAATTTGACAGAATTTTTGGCTGCCAACATCTGGGGAGCAGAGAATCTAGTGAGGGAATTAAGTGAAATCATCGAGTCAACATCTGGTGGGTTAGATGGTGTGGTGAGGTTAGAAGGCAGTGTTAGTTCCTCCATAGGAGGAACAACAACATCTTCTTCAGAAATATCCTCAGACACAACCATAAAAATATTTTGTTCCTTACACTTGTGTCTGGGAAAATAGTTTTCATCACAATTATAACAAAGACCCTTGAGTTGGCATTCATCCATTTCAGCCCTAGTTAATTTCTATATCTTTAGTGGAGTTGTAGGAGGGGAAAAATTGGTGGGTTTAGGGTGAGGAGGAAAGGAGGGTTTGGGGGTTTGGGAGGACACAATCTGTTGGGCTTCCTTGGCTCATTGAGTAGCTTCCAACCAAGTCTGGGGGCATTCCATGAGAATATGGGCACGAATTTCATATTTAAGGCCGCTGATAAAGCATTCCCTAAAGAAAGCAACTGACATGCCCTTTTTTCTGAAATCCAAGTGCTCAAATGCGGAAATAAATTCTTCCACTATCCCATATTGATTTAACTTGGTCAAACAACCTAAATGGTGGGTTTCAAAGTCAAAGCGGACATAAAGTTCAACCATAAACTGTGTCCAAGCAAGATACCCTTGGCATGCCTTTTTTCGCCATTGCCACTATTTCCATCATTCTAGATCCAGATGTAGGAAACCATAATGAAGCTTGGCTAAATCATCAGTAATGACATGCAAAGAGAAATAATGTTCCATTTGGGTGACCCAACCTGTAGGATATGATCCATCAAATTTGTTCACCTCAATTCTAGGAGAGCGGAGGTCTCAGGAAAAGTGGGTAGTATGAGGGCCTTGGTAATGGGAAGAGTCATGGTCATCCTGATAAAATGGTTGTTCAGAAGAGAAAGGGTTCTAGGAATGGCCCATGAAGTGTTCTTTCAGGTATTTGATGTGGAAACATTGTTACTTGAGGTGTTTGATGTGGGAACATTGTTCCTTGAGGATTTCAATAGTTGAATTGATGGAGCTAGTGTTTGCACTGAGATTCTTGATATCTTCCTTGTTCTGGCAGTTGTCATCAATCAAGGCATTAAGTTCTTGGTCTCGTGTGGTAGTCATTTCAACAAATGAGTAGGAAAATGGTATAGGGGAAACAAAAGGGGTCTGGAGGTGTCGGTGGGACCACGAAGAAAAAGGGTGTCAAATGATAGGTACCACTATGATCAGGGAGAAAAGGGAGATCCAAAGGGATAGGAGCCAAATAAGGGTGTCGAATATGGGTCAAGTTCACACACACAAAAATAAATTGTGTTAAAAATGATAGGTATCATTAGAATCGAGGTGAAGAGAGGAACCATGTGGGATGTGTCCCAAATAAGTGTGTCAGTGAGGCCACTATAATTTTTTTTTACTCTTGTGGATTTATACTCCGGCCTGAATAATATTGCAGTGACGAAATGCCCAAATTCTTAACAGAAATAAATGTGTATTAATTTCACAACCAGAATGCAGAAGGCGCGGTTGCAAAGAAATATATCTTGTCTATTTGATTTTTGTTTCCGCCCCCAGGGGTAGGATATTCAAGGTTTCTACAGACAAGGGTTTTTGCCTGTGTTATATCTCTCTGATATATGTGAGGGGTCCAACAATAGTACTCGGTCCAATATCTCAGGGCACCAACTAAGGAGGCTAGACTGTGCCCTTAGTTGTGCTACCTGACTACCCAGGTACTAAAGAGTCTCTTCTCGAGTGTTGTTCTCAGTGGCACTATAGTAGTTAGGTGGCTGATTAGTTTATCTATGGAAGGCTTCAGGATATCTAGGTCGATCCGTATACAGGTGTTGTCTGATGCGCTATCACTCAAAGGGGTACCAACAGGGGTTACAAGGGTGGCCAATAGATGTGTGCTTAGGTACCACTTTTATTTCCTACCTGTATGACTCCCCAACCATGGGTTTATGCATGTAATGATAGATCTTTATAGCTTTAAGGCACCTGAATACGTCTCTACGCTGGAAAAAAAAAATTAACCCACAATTTTCTACTGAGAAAGGTGCTCTGATACCACTTGTAGTATTCTAGATATAAAATAGTATGCAGAACATAAATATTTTATCTAGAAATGGCAGAGAAGCAATGATATAATCAGAAAAATACCATAATAATACCAGAATAACACCAGAAAGAGAAATTTTATTATTGATAATAATGTTCACTTGCCTCTTTGAAGGGGCAACCTCCAGTAGAGCAGATCTCTATTACAGTAATATCCAAGACAAGATTTCTCATACCCTCTACTTCTATTTATACTCTATCTATCCAAAAGAACAATCTAGAGGAAGATCCTTCTAGAAGCAAAAGCTTATAATAGGTCTTCTTACATTTGACCTATTCTTCCTTATTGCTAGGCCTTATTAATATTGGCCTTTATTACATGAAATTATATTATTTTACCTACATGAGGGGTTAGGGAGGCTAGGTCCCTAACATTCAGTGAGTCTGATAACCAATTCAATGATTTCTTTCAGGAGCTCATGAATACAGTTTCATCCATCACTTCGATCACTCCATGAGGAACTTGGCTTGAGGATGAGCCAAATAATAGTGGTGGGGGAATGTTGGCACAAAAAGTTTTGGGTAAATATTTCGCACATGCACAAAGGAATTTGTCCGTTCCTATTCAATTTTTCATGCACTCAAGAAGCTACATATTGGGTGATAGGAAGCATGCAGACCAGTTCAAGTTTTTCTAATGCATGCTAGTACAATTTATACCAATGCACATCGGCCTAAGTTTTTTGATGCATGCTAGAAACTAAGAAGACACTGCATGCACGACAGAATAAAGAAAATAATCTTCGAGAAATATTCCCAAATGATTACTACAGGAAGTACGAGAGGTTGTGGAGTAGTAAGGAGATGAACTAGAAAGGTAGTTAAGATTGCCATGACTCCAAAAAGGTTACATGTACTGTATGCACATGATAGAAGCATGTGGTATTGGAACAAGAAGGAGTGAATGGGCCAGAACTGAAAGTGACAGAGCACCGGAGAAGAGAAGAAGATAAAAGGGAGAAACAAAAACATAAAGAGAGTTGTTTAATCATTTCATCTACTTAGCTGGTTATCTAGTGATTGATTGTTGTCAATGTCCTTGAGCTTGCTCTGAGACTATGTTTTGTAATATTTTTAGTTCTGAGTCTGTGTCTTTAATACCTACCAATTTTGAAAGAAAGTGCATGTCTCTATGTAATGTAACACTAGGAAATTGTATAAGAGTGAAGGGATATGTTGTTATCAATTGATGAGTTTCTTAATTTGTTTATGTGAATGGTTGGATGAAAATAATAAAGTTGCAATGATTATTGTCTTATGATGAGTTGATCATGTGTTAATTGAATGTATGCACTAATGTTACATGATGTTAATGGTTAAGTACAATGCAATGGAATGTATGAATGTCATCTCAAATGGATTCATATGTAGTTAATCCTTTATCACTGACACAAGACCATATGGTCTCTATGATTCTCATGGCATCTCGGGTGATACCTTATTCAGTATTTGGTTGAGGATTGATATGCCAATGCCTTGCAGTTTTTGTTGGTCAAATCTGGAGTGGGGCTTCAACCCCCCCAACGTTAATAAGGGCATGTGTAAGTGTAGAAATAACCAAGAAAGGAAACCAACCATATATGCCAAAATCTATTCTTACTTATCTATGAACAACCCGGGGAGGAAAAGAATGGGGTTGGAATGGAGAGCCTCCCAGATCATGGCATGAGGTGGCATACCACATGATGAAATAGATCACATGTGAGGAGAGGTTAATTGAAATTTATGCATATCATTTTATATTTTTTCACTAGCTTAGGCATTTATTACATTAGAGTCCTAAAGAAAACTCGAGTGTTCCATACTTTTTGGTGCAATCCTTAAGGGAAATAAGCACAAAAGTGAATAAAGGTGAGGAGGAGGCCTTGGCCCACCATGGCCTCATAATATTGTTGGTTTGTGATGCCTTGGAAAGGAATTAATATATCAAGATCCCATGGGAGGAGTTTGTAAGCATGGATAGGAAGAGCTTCCTATATTCCCAACAACCTTCTCAAGAACCAATCCTATAGAAAGATATAACAAGGAAAAATCAGGTTTGGGAAGATAGAAACCTATAGAAATAATAAAGCTAAAAAGAATATAAAAGTTTTGGACATATAGACAAGGAAGTAGATACTACCCTAATTAGATTAGGAAGACTAGAAATCATCACCTCTGAAGATTAAAGAGAATACCACAACTTTAGGGAGGAGTGGGAAGCCCTCAAGGAGGAATAGGACCAAGTCCCGAGAAACCCCTATGTTGGTCACACTAATATCCTCCACCATAGTGAATGTAGAGGACTCTTCCAATCCTACAAAGATCCCATTAGGGGAACCAAAGGAATAAAAATCAACAACACCCACATGTTCCACTTTGCATCTCACCTTGAGTGAGTTAGAATCAACTAGGCTAAATCCATTATATTGAGAAACATAGTTTTATGAGGAAACTATCTCCATGGCTAGGGGTAAACCACAAAAGATGGAAATGACTACAGAAATCAAATCTAATCTCAAGTATGCTATATAAATGAATATGCTAGAAAGACAAGATAAAAGGCCTACCTCGTCCAGATGATCGATGAAGTCCATCATTGAGCAATTGACCCAAAGCAATATACCTGCAATTGGTTCTCAACAACCAAACAAACAAAGCATATGGTGATAATACATGATGTTAGCACATTCAATAACATAATCCATTACTATACATAACAAATAAGCCCATGGAATAATAATTCAAATATTTTCAAGATATCATTTGGACGGGAAAAGAGTATTTCTATTAATATATGATCAACAGAAGTGAAAATGTTACAAACTTCTATGTCGGCATAGTTCGGAACTGAGAAACTAAGTTCCTTCCAGCTGGGCCTCCAACACTTCAATCCTCCACCAAAGGCAATCTCATAAAAGAGAAACAATGAAGTTCTCAAACAATAAGGGAAGAGCTTAGGGCATTGAACACTGTGTTCATACTTAAAGGACAAAGGGATGAAAACTCAATATGAAGTAAATAATTTCTCCAGCGTAAATTTGCTCTCAAAGTTGAATTATTTCTCCTCTTTTCTATAGCTCGGAATTGGCCCATTTATAGCCTTCAAATGGAATTGAAGGGCCGAGTCAGAATGTTTCCAGTATATGGAAGGCCAAGGATCATAGATATCCTATCGTGACATGGAAACCTAACACCATTTTTCGTTTTTGGGCACAAATCCCAATGTACATGGGTTGTAGTGGTGCAACCTACATATACACATGATGTATAGTAGGCAATGTGTGTACATGTGGAAAATAATATTTTTAGCTCTAGGATTTTGCAAAAAGGGATGAAAAGTATGCATAGGGAAATGGAAAAATTCCTTCTGTGCAAGATTGCATAGGGTGAGGAAAATCTTGCTATAAAAGATGCCCCCTAATGTGTGAGGCCAGAGGAGTATCTGCGATGGCTGAAATACATTATAAAAATCCAGAAGTGGAGTGATGGGGAACCAGCTGGAAGAACTAGTTTCTCATTACATTCTACACTGACTTTGCATACATGGCTGTTAATTTGAATTACACTGCAGATCCATGTGAAAATATACCAAACAACTGTTCATTTCCATGAATAGGAAAATACAAATGCGGTTACATGCCAAAGGTTGTCATAGTCACAAACAAGGCCCAGTAGAACCAGTCTCAAAATCAATTTAAAGATAATTGTATATTATGGAGTACAATATGATCTCCCATGATCACTGAAGTCATATAGGTATTGGTCCAATGAAAAGGAAGAAACAACTTAGGAAAGCTGTGGCCACATATCGATGTCTTCAAGTCTTCTACACAATCCTCTAGAGGTGCAAGTCTACATCATGTGAATAAAGGAGTTGAGGTCGAACACAATGAGACATCGTTTGATTACCAGTCATTGAGGCATATAGTTAACAAACGTGAGACAACCTACAGATAATGAAAGTAGGTATCAAGGCACCAAGTACATTCTTACAAGTGTGAATAAAGGAGTCGAGGTCGAACACTTGAAGAATCCATTGATTAGGATACATTGATGTATTCCCAACTGTCGATGGAGAGATATCCTACCACTAATGATTGCAAGCCTCAAGGTACTCATAATACTCTAGGTCTCATTTCCAGAATAGATGAGCTGAAATTGATGGAAGGAGACTCACTGAAAGGAGAGAATTAAGGCATCTCTCATCATTCATCATGAGGTACAAATAAGGAGATTCATGATTTGGAGGAAATCATACAAAGAACATGTTCATGAACTAAGGACCATGTGCATCTTTCGTGTGTGCCAAGTGAAAGAGGTACACGAAAAATACCCTCTGAATAACAACCAATGAGTAAAATTGCTGACAAAGGCAAGGAAACCACTAATAAGGCTAATGGCATATAAGACACGACATGAATCCCAATGTGTGAATAGATGTCTTGCCATTGAACACTGGGAAACCACCTAGTCAATGACCAATGATGAAATGTCGACTGTTGTTTTCAAGGTTACCTACCAATGATGAAAGTAGGGCTAGGGTGCGTGATAGGACTACAATATCATATGATTATGAGACAAAATGAGGGTATGGCCGACATGCAAAGTCAAGAGTTCTAAGGAATGGCCGACATAGGTTGATAGAATTCCTTTGAACAAGAGCATGAGACATATGGAAGACTCTGGCATCAATGAAATTCTCCATAGGGACTGGAAGAGTAACCAGTCGGTAGAGAAGATTATCTGTAACGAGATCGGCTTCCTAAGTCCATGCTAAACCCAAAATTATGATGAAAAATGGACTCAATAACTTTGTGCTATGTTCAAAGGCGACACGATTGCTTCCAATATAAGATAATACTCCCTTCCCGCCTGTATTTGGTTTTTTTCATAGCCAAATGAATGTTATGATACAGAGGAGGAAACAAGTGTCGCAAGTAAGAAAAAATAGTTCCAGCAGTGGAACATACCTATGCTCAATGAAAGGAGATGCATGCGGGAGATTCACACTCAGGGGAATGTTCCCTCCTGGGTATAGGGTGTCAAATTGCGAAGGATATAAACAAGGCTCTACTTGGTTTAGGATGCAAAATTGTTGAGGCAAACAGTTTATAACGAAAAGCTAGAACTGACTATAGGCTCAATACTGCAAGAAAGGGCATGATATGCAATCACAACTTAATGCCAACAAATGTCCTTTTGCATGATCTTTATTCTACTTGGTGTGAAAAAGGGATAAACTTGTACCAAATAGACATCCTTTCAAATCTAATTTACGAGTGTGAAAGAGACAAGTTCACTCAGCAATATTTTCTCTTTTTGAAAATGATTCGGAAAAGAGATTAACCAAGACTCATGATCTTTCAAGTCCAATTAACAATTTTGAAAGGGACAAATTGACTCGGTAATATTTTCTCTTTTTAGATGAGTTAGAAATGAGCTTAAATCAAACTCGTTAAGAGGTTTCTAGGCAGAAAGTCACGTCCAAGGCTCCTGTGCAGGACTCCTATGGAATGTCAGTATCTTACGAATAGCCAGAACAAACTTGGGAAAACCCAAAGCTCTCCAATTCGAGGAGGATAAAGTGCTAGCGGAGTTTATCGTCTCTGTGATATATTGGATAATGTATATTACTAGAAAGGACATAGGTGGGGGCATTGAATACCCCACAAGACCATCCCAATCGAAGGGAACTTATCTAGGACTTGAAGGGAGAGTACTTGGGGAGAATAGAAATATCTCTTATTCAGAAGGAGTGCTATCAGGAATGCTAATGACATGGTTAAAGGATGCATCACCCTCCAAAAGGATAGTTGGATTGATCAAATATTTCACTGGTATGACCACTTCTTCAACCATTGGTTGAAGAGGATGCATGATAATAGGGATAGGGGACACATTTCCCTCAACAATGGGGGTATAGTAAAGAGAGGATTTTAGTGGCATGACTGTCGTTTCAATCAACGGAGAAACAAGGTGTGGGGAAACCAAAGACGCTTCAGAACCCAAAGGGCCCTCAGGTGAGAACCACACTTCTGGTATCCCAGTAGTAGTTGGACATAAACGAGTAAGGTGATCTCCTTGGCAAGTCTTGCAAAGGAAATTAGGCTTCCGTCTAAGGTGTCTAGGCTTCTCAATTCCCCCAACATCATTCACAATGGTTGGTGACATGCTTTCAGTGTGACTGGCAGAGGAGAGAGGGTCATCTCCTACATGGTGTACAGAGGTTGGGGATGTGACATTGATATGACTCGTGGCGACTAGAGTGATGCCCCCATCATGACTAGCAGTGGCTAGGTGTGGGTTGTCAACATGACTTGCAGAGGTTGTTGACCCATATCCAACATGACTGGCAGAGGTTGGTGATATAATGCAAGTATGTGGCTAACCCTCACAAGACGCAGTCAAGGAAGGTAGGGTCCAAGGATCGTTAAAATAAGAAGTGTAGAAAGGAACGGACCTCTCTGACGAAATGGGCCTATTGGACATGGCGTAAACATGGTGAATCGGTGCCATGAAGTCAAAAGTACCCATAAGGGAAGAATACATTCTGACACCGATATTCTCAGTTTTTGACTGAGAATTTTCGACCACGGGGATCGACGATCCAACAGATGCATTGGGACTATCATATGAAAAGGATAATTGGTTGATTGTCACAATCTTCCCATCAAGTGGAAAACAAAGAGTGTGGAAAACAGATGACACGACGATAGTCATAACATAGGTCCAATTGCGTCCTAGTAACAAGTTATAATCAAGATGTGCATCAACTACCTCAACATCCACCTCTACCATCTTCCCACCTAACTAGGCCATAAAGAAAGGAAGAATATCATGAGGGCAGAAGGAACAGCCATCAAAAGTAGTCAACATGGTCGACGATTGAGAGAGATTCAGAGATCTGAGAGCTTTCCAACAGATCAGGGACATCACACATGTAGCAACGCCTTCATCAACAACTGCACATTTGATGGTATGATTTGAGTACCCCACGTGGATTTAGAATTCCACATGGTAAGGAAAGTGAGGCTTCACATCTGTGATGTCAAACTTGATAACTTTCGAGCCACTGGGTTCTATATCTCCTAACACATATAGCAAGGCATTCCTCTGTGAAGGACACGTCTAGAGTACATCCAGAGCCGACATTGCACAAGGGGTTTGACCCAGGTCCTCAACAATAGAGTAGTTCTGGGTAGCTCTAGCATTTGGATTTTGGGTATATCACTTGAGTTCTCCTTTCGTAATACGAGGTGGTGGCTCTGGTTTTTCAATCTGTAAAGTCATCTCTAGGAGGAGGAGGATATTCTAGACTAGGTATATCATGTGAAGAACTATAATCATGAGATCAAGTGGCTACGTGAACTTTAGCATCGACCATATTGATACACAAATGATCATCGTCTTGCGACGGTGGTTTTTGACTCCCACCGGACGCATTTTCGACATTTGAGGAGCTCGAGGCCATGTGTTGGTTATGTGGGAAAGGATTCATCAGCACGACAGGCGGTAAAGTAAATAGCATCACAACTTTCACAATTTTGTGGCATAAATGAGTAAGGTGATCATCTGTACAAATATTACAAGTAAATTTCACCTTACGACTTTCTTTCTTGCCCTCTCAAGCATTATTATTCATCTTCTCATTATTACAATTGTCCTTGGGTTTATTATTATTTCTCCCACCCTTACGATTATTATTACGTCCTTTCTTCCTATTCCCTCCTGGTTGCTAGTTACCATTTGGGTCAGTCGATGATTGCACAGAATGTACATCCACCGACTGAGTGGGATTGGAAGACACAAACGAAGTTGGTCCTCATGCATACTAGTTTAGAGTCAACTCTTTCAAATGGTTTGTCTCTGAGTCTATGGACTTTACATTGGTGGAGCCTACAATTACATCGGCATGAGGTATGGGATTTTTTCTAGGGTCATAAGTTGACCTCAGTGCATTCGGAAGAATGTGGTATAACATCTCAGACTGAGCATATATAAGATCTAACTACTGGGCTTTGAAGATCGCTTCTTCCTCAATGGTAAGCCCGGATATAGAAACATCCTTCGAGATAGGAGGCTACAAAGACTTAAGGAACCATTCTAAAATAAAGGTTGGGGGTATGGAGGTCTTAATCAACCTCTTCCATATATGTTGCTCCTATATATGATCCGAGATATGAGTGGCTTCGTCCTAGCATAAAGTCGACAGATGTTCTAGTCCAACATCATAATGAACCGGGAATTGGAAGTGGTTAAGGAAGACCAACACCATCTAACTAAAGGTCCCATATGCTCCCCAAGGTAGCTAAATATACCATTTCGCAGTGAACCCAATGAGGGTGCGTTGAAACAATATTAACCGAATGGAATTTTCATTAAGGGAATTCGAGGAGCACCATAGGTGAAAGGTAGTAACATGATCACCAGGATCCTCTCCATTCTTACCTTCGAATTTTGGAATTTCTGAAGGAATCTTGGTGGGGATGGGGGGCCATGTAGGATCATGACACACAAGGTCGTTCATCAACTTAGACAAGTTTGGAAGATTAAGAGTGGCCAGAAAAGGGAGATGGGGTTGTGGAATCTAGCCCCAAGCTCCCTGGAAATATTGTGCTTGAGGAACTGCAGCCCATCCAGGGTTCTGGTAAGCACCATGGCCCTATCCAAGATTGTAAGACCCTCCTCTAGGATGATTCATAAGAGGTTGGTTGGGCATCATTCTAGTAGAAATGTTCCGATAGGGGTTAAAAAAGTTTCCCCCAGAAGGATTGGATCTAGGTTGGGGGTTGCCCAAGGTGTGAAACTGAACTCCTCCAGGTGTGAATCCAAAGGATAGAGGTGGATTCGTCTTGCTAAACGTGTTGTTTGGAATCATCACTAAGGAGGTGAGGGTATAGGATGAAACTTGAGTAGAATCTTGTCCGCCAGGTTGGTTTCTCCACCCAGAAGAAAGAGGGTTAGGCCTGGGGTTAAAATGGGGAATGTCCCCCATATTAGGAGTCGTTTGAGGTATTTGAGAACCACCAAATGAAAATGAAGTATAAGGAGGTGTAGTGCCCCCAAGTCCAATTCTAGCATTAGGGAAAGCAACTAGGATGGAGTTTGAAAACTGTGAAGTAAAATTCAGCATACCATAGGAAAAAGGACTAGAGGCCATAGGGATGGACTGACTAGCCTGGTGAGTGACTAAGAGACCCAAATGGTTTTAAGGCAAGAGATTGAGCATTCACTATTGGATGGGCAGTAGTAATGATAGGTTCCTCTGGCACTACAACCATTGTGGTTGCAGGAGTCGAATGGGTTCCATTAACTATAGCAGGTGTGGGAGTTGAAACGATCCCAGTGTTATGAATACTTGATTCAATACTCATCCTTGTATAATCACAAGTCTAAACAGTGGAGGTGTGTGTACCATGTCTAATAACTCTACACCTTTTAGAAGGAAAAGACTCGAAATCCAGTGGTAATTGTAACAAGCAACGAGACCGGTGGGGATGATGGTCTGACTCCACGATGACTTAAGACTCAAGATACAAAAAATAAATCCTAGGGACAACTAGTAATCAAAGAGCACATCAAAAATAAAATGGCCAATATGCACACAAATGGGGTAAAGTGGCTGAAAGGGGCCTCCCTCCCTAAACAAGGTATGTCTCATCCAAGAGGGGCATGAGACTCCCTGCTAAATATCGGAGGTAACAGAATCAGTTATAAGGGCCCTCATGGGCTTAACAACTAGTCGGTCAGATCCCCCTAGAGAGGTAATCCTCCATAAAGGATATGTGTTGTCTGACCCTTATCTGACCCAGGGTACCTGTATAATAACCCCTGCAAGTAACCTATGTGGCACCTAAGTCAAGCAACTAAGAAACCAATTCATAATCGATGCATAGACAAGTAGTCGTAAGTCAGTTCCACCGTATGGGCAGGGTAGCAAAGCCCAAAACCTTGAAAGAACTGCCTCTCACGGAGGTAAAGGCACTAGCAAGGTCCCCAGATACGAATAGATCCCCAGAAATATCTCTGACACTAAGAAGGTATCGGGGGGATATCCCTTCAACCAACCTCGCGCGACCTCATGATTAAATCCGATGTAAACGGAGCCTCCTGATATTACCAATTATACAATGGATTTCTCCACTCCCTTTGTCAGACACATATGTTGATTTAATAGCCTTTGAGAAGTTTACTCACAAAATCCTAAGCTAGTTTGTGCACCCTAGAAAATAAAATCGTGACTAATCAATTTTAAATTATAGCGTTAATTTTAGTGGTCGTGCTTACTCAAAAAAGGTATGGTAGTGAAAATCATAATGTTATGACTCAGCAAGTAAAGTAAATATGAATACAATGCAAAGTCCTAACATCATTTTTCAATGAATGATATGCTTCCTAAAACAAATACAATTTTCAATTTCAACTTTGCAATTCTGAAGTAACACTGGAATCTTTCTTTACATACACTAAGATAATGACAAAGACTCAAAATATCAAAATGTCAAGCAATGAAAAATGACTAATATTTTTGTATTTTCAATATAAGAAAAATGAAGATGCATGGACTAAAAAGAAGCTTGATATATAAAAACTCTATTGTGTATAGAAAGAGACAACGCAAGTAGAATACCAAGAATCAAGACACCCAACCCGATGGACAAGGACAATCAAAATGAAAAAACAATGAGAAAGACTCCGCCCATAAATTCAACCAAAGAGAGGTTTCTTGTCATCCCAAAGACACTTAACAATCACTACAGACACCCAAGAAGACTCAACAATCATCAAAACTTACCCATCAACCACCAAACCCAGAAAACAAGAAAAGAAGGTTGATGTACACGACTGTTCAGGGAAACAATGCATATGTACGCAACTTGTAGAAGGACATCACGCGTATATACGTGAGTGTCAAGAAAAAACCCATGTATATGTTTCAAAAAAAAATCTAGGCAAGGGAGAAGGCTGAAAAACTCAGACCCAGAGTGAACAGAGTGTGTCAAGCAATGGCACGATAAGAAAGACAATAGGAACGAGAGAAATCTAAGGATAAAAACACTCCAAACCCCAAGAAAGAAGATTTAGTCCCCAGTATGGTCGTCAATTCTGTTGCGAGGAAAATCTCTCTATGGATAGGGGTAAACTGCAACAGACAGAAATGACTATAGAAATCAACTCTATTCTCAAGTATGCTATATAAACGAATATGCTAGCAAGACAAGATAAAAGGCCTACCTCATCCATACGTTCGATGAAGTCCACCATTGAGCACTTGACCCAAAGTAATATACCTGCAACTAGTCCTCAACAACCAAGAAAACAAGCATATGGTGGTAATATATGATGTTATCACATTCAATAGAATAATCCATTAATATACATAACAAATACATCTATGGAATAATAAATCAAATATTTTCAAGATATCAATTGGATGGGAAAAGAGTATTTCTATTAATATATGATCAACAAAAGTGAAAATGTTACAGACTTCCGTGTCGGCATGGTTTGGAACCGAGAAACTAAGTTCCTGACAGCTGGGCCTCCACCACTTCAATCCTCCACCAAAGGCAAGCTCATAAATGAGAAACAATGAAGTTCTCAATCAATAAGGGAAGAGCTTAGGGGGCTGAACACTATGCTCAGACTTAAAGGACAAAGGGATGCAGACTCAATATGAAGTAAATAATTTCTCCAGAGTAACTTTTCTCTCAAAGTTGAATTCTTTCTCCTATTTTACATAGCTCGGAATTGGCCCATTTATAGCCTTCAAATGGATCTGAAGGGCCGAGTCAAAACGTTTCTAGTATATGTAAGGCTGAGGATCATAGTTCTCTTGTCATGACATGGAAACTCGACACCATTTTTCATTTTTGGGCACAAATCCCAATGTACACGGGTTGTAGTGGTGTAGCCTGTGTATACGCATGATGTATAGTAAGCAATGTGTGTACATGTGGAAAAAATGTATTTTTATCTCTGGGATTTTGCAAAAAAGGATGAAAAGTCTACATAGGGAAATGGAAAAAGGCCCTCTATGCAAGATTACATAGGGTGAGGAAAATATTTCTATAACACATAGAAAATACTAAATTCAGAAAGGAAAAACAAGAACAAATAAGCATAGAAGATGTGGAGCAGTAACTTCACCATCTACATGAAAAATTTAATATTATGAAGATGCAAGGGACTGACATCCATAACCAACTTGAAATGAAATATAAGGCTTTGAGGGAAGATTTTGATAAGACTAAGAAATAGTTATCTAACCAAATTGAAAGAGAAAAAGTGATGAAAGTATCTATATCCATGATTTCTTAGGTGGAAGAAGATATGATGAATTGTAGACAACCAACAAAGTTCTATAGCCTCTTCTCAAAGAGTAGTGGAACAGGTTTTAGATGTAAAGTTTAGTACAATAGGTCTCATTCAAGATAGATAACCCAAAGGAGTTTGTAGATCTATGCTAGGAAGGTGATGAGGAAGAAAGGTATCAATTGTGTGAATTTTATTTACACAACCTTTCCCTACCACACCCCTACAAATGAAATCCAAATCCATATGTAGAGGAAGTCCAATTAAAGGGAACTATCTTCCTAGATTCATTGTGAATAATTTCAAAAATATGAGGAAGAGTTTAACAACCCTATTTGTATCAGGGTTGATGTCTCCAAGCTATAGGAGCTCATGTATAGATATGAGACTCTCACATATGATATAGAATTGGCTCCCATCCTAGAGTAGAAACAAAGAAAGTACATTTCCCACTTCAAATATATTATAAGGATTTCAAATGAGGAGGCAACCCAGGCTTGAAAAAGAAGGTGGCAATCATTTTCACATGGTCTCTAAAATAGAAAAACTCATTCACTAAGAAACCTGCAAGATTCCCTATTCAAGGCCCAACTTTGCAAGGAATCCCTGGGAGACTAAAGTTGAAATGGATCGAGTTGGGGTTTAACCCGCATCTTCTAATTTAGCCTTCACCACCACCAACCTTGAATGAGGAAAAATATAAGGTGGAATGGAAAGAGATTGAGAAGACTGTTGGGTACTATGGCTAGGGGGACATCACCATATCTGTAGCATGGGATCTAAGGCAAAGGTACAATGAACAACATTAGTGGCTCAAAAAACGAAGATACAACAACACTACTTTCATCAATTTTGTTGCACAAGGGTGTGTAAGACTCTAAGTTGGGGGGTGATGATGGCCTCTACATTGTAGATCATAAGGCCCATCTTTGATACATTTTGACTTTATTTTGTACCTAATGAACCCTATTTTGACCATGATTAATACAAGAATATGATTTTGTGAAATTAAGTGATGAATGGAATGTGTTCATTGATAAAGAGTGTGTTGTATTTGATTTTATCTCTTGATTTCATGATGTTATGGATATTTGCATGCCTACTAACCCATGGTCCAAGTAGGTTGAATCACCAAAGTACTTTTACTCCAACATGGCATGACCAAAAAGGAGGAGTGTGTCCCCTCATCCTCCTTCATAGGCTTCCAATACTTCAAGACACCATGTCCATCCTAACCCATTTGAATTGTTGACTCACGAGAGATAATTTGTCAAGTGATGTGATCCCTAGAATTAGGGACCCTGATTATAGGGATCCTAGGGGACACAATCTCTTCAACCAAGGAGTGATTGAAGGGGACAACTGATATACCTTATTAGTATAGGTATAAGGAAAGGGCTATCCTTAAGGAGATATTCATGTTTATAGTCATTTTTTAAGTAGTTTATATTGCGAGAGAACTCCAGTTTCCTTGAGATGTATTTCTATTTTTTAGATAATATGCTAATGGAGAATTTGCACTTTTAGTTTTGTAGTCAATAGTATTTTTTAAGGTTCCTTGCAAATTACTTGGGTAGGGTCCACTCAAGATTACCTAAGGGACCTCTATACTTTGTTCCATTTCCTTTACTTTCAACATTTTGTAGTTCATTTAATTCATAAGTTAGGTTGTGCATAATTTTTTCATTTCTAGTATATGCAATATGTTTCCTGTAGCAATAATCTATTTCATACAACAACATTTCATGTTTTATTTACTTCATTTTCAATCGCATTCAGTTCATTTCAATTACATTACGTGTTTAGCATATATTTATGAAACTCATGTAGAAACAATTTAATTTTTCCAGTTATATTCTCATTTCATATAATATCATTACAACAATACTTTGTTTCATGTAGCATACTTCCAACACATTGTTTTAAGAAGTTTATGGTCTTTTTCCATCACCAAAAGAGATGTTTTAAGCCATGGATTACTTTATTATTACTTAAGAAGGGATTTGTTTGTTTTATCATGCTTTATTTCAATTTATGTAATAGAATAATGTACTACAATATTTTATTTTCTTTCCTTAGCATAACTTAAGTAGATGCAACTTTGTTTCCATCAAGTTTACTTCTTGGTTTTGGATCAAGCAACCCATATCATCTCACCTATATTTACAACCTTGCATTATGATCCTTGTAGTCTTTCACCCTATATTTTCATTGTCATGATAAGAAGGGATTGGTCATTGGTTTGTATGATCCCTTAAATCCTATTTTGTAGCTTTCCATTCAAGTCGTTTATATCCTTCCTTTCAAGTTTTTTGCATCTTCCCTTTTAGTTGCATTCCATATTTTTCTTTTGTAGTATTAGGTTTATTATTAGTGCTTATTCCCTATTTAGGTAACCTTTGTATTTATTAGATAGCCATGGTTTTTATTTGTATATAGATACATGTGTATGGAATTTGCACATATAGTGCACAATACCTCTCAAGTTTGTATGAACCTTAGCTTCAAATTTAAATTTGTGAGATGATGAGTGCAACATTATTGTGTCTATTCTTTGTCCCATCATGATGAACACTCACTTTATGGTGAAAAAAGTAAAAAATGACAATCTCGTCCTCAAAATTGTGATGACCATTACCTTTATGGCATAAAACATTGAAAAGGTTGATCAAGCATTCTAATGAAATTGGAGGAGATATCCATTGACAATGTCACCTATATTAAAGTATTCACCATTAGGATTTATTTGAATTCCCATCACACTTGGGATGTGAATTCTATAGCTCATAAATGCCCAAAAGGATGATATCATTACAATACCATTGAATGAGAGAGAAAGAGACATTCTGTTAAGAACCAAACATCAATATAGCATAGAAAAACCTCAAGAAAAGTACTCAACGCCTTGAAAAAGAGATAATTTCAAATAATGAGCCTCTTCGAGGGGGCAACCTCCTTTTACCCCACTTAAATGTTCAAGTACAA
>ML791108.1:0-37182 GCA_009831015.1 Picea engelmannii | reverse complement strand
ACATAAATAAAATAACATTACTAATATAATTTGCCCCAATTAAGGGGTAATGAGCCAATATTAGGGCTTAACACATTCATAGTGTCACTTATTCTTAAAGTATCCACTATTAGGGTTTATCTCAACTTCCACCACAAATAGGATGGACACTCAATTTATGGTGAAAAATTTTAAAATGACAATCTCATCCCCAAAATTGTGATGGCCATTACCTTTATGGAATAAAACATTGAAAATAATGATCGAGCATTCCAATGACATTGGAGGAGAGAGAAATTAACAATGTCACTTATATTAAAGTATCTACCATTAGGATTTATTTCAACTCCCATCACATTTGGTATGGGCATTCTATAGCTCAAAATTCTCAAAAGGATGATCTCATTCCAATAACATTGAAGGAGAGAATAAGAGACATCCACAATGTCACTTATTATTAGAGTATCCACTATTAGGGTTTATCTCAAATCCCACCACAAATGGGATGGATTCTCACATTATGGTGAAAAAAGTCTAAAATGGCAATCTCTTGGCACAAGGGCAGACCCAGGGTTCAACGTTACACCAATGCACCAAAAAAACCCTAAATATCGGCCCTTTCGCCAACACATGTGAAGTAGATGAAGTCTCACCCGAGGTAGAGGCAGGGGTGGTTGCAGGACTTAGGTGTCTGCAACCTTAGCTAGGACACAGATCTGTGATTATAATACTTAATAGAGAACTTAGCACCGTTAGTTCGTTACTATTTAACCAATACCTACTTCGTAGATAAAACAGAGCATCACAACATTCATCTAGATATAATGTATATAAGCACTTAGCACATGGGATTAGATAAGATCTAGCAGACTCAAGCATTAAGCAAGTTCACAAATGCCAGATCTAGCATCCAGATTCATCATAAGCATAAAGGATAAACAGATCTATCTATTTATACCAAAGTACTTAGCAAATATCACATAAACACATCAGAAAATCGCACGGAGAATAATAACACATTATTTACGTGGTTCACCCCCACCCTGGGGCTACGTCCACCAACCCATGGGACTAAATCCCATTCTCGTTACATATTCCCAAATCCAAAAAAAGGACCCAAAAAGGGGTCAAGATCCTGCTATCTCTACTTCGTCTTCGACAGGCTGTCGAAGTCCCAAAATAGGTCAAACTTGACCAAGGATATCCCAAAACTTGGTCAAGGGCCAACAGGCCCCCAACACTCACCAGTGACTCGTTCCGAGTCACTATGGCCTGACTAGTTCTACTTCAAATGCCTCAAGATTGACTTGAGCTACTTCAACTTGTTGTTTTTATATGGCCTCCTATTCATCGAATGCTTGGATGATTGCATCATTGATCGGTCCCTCTAAACGTTGTTCAATTGTAGTAACAACCTTCTCTAGTTCTGCTCCTTGGCTTTCTACTTCTGCAAACAATTGATAGGCCTTATCTTGCACAGGTTGGAGTTTCTGAGTTACCTCCATACCTTGATCTTGTGCTTCTCTACAGTTGAGTTCCAACTGGTTCACTAGGTACTTTGCCCATTTCATCTGAAGGTCGTCCGCACACTTGCCTGCGAGGTCGACTACAAAACCGGTGACTTGGGTGGGTCGGTTCTTTCAGACTAACTTCCCTGCAATCAACTAATAGGTGAGGTGCGCTGCGCCACTCTGGAGAGAAGCTACTTTGTAAGCTTGCGTTCCCTTCTCGACATCGCCATAAGTGTCCTTGATTCACTGTGCTAGAGTGCGATCCATGGATTTTCCAGGGTAAAACTCTTGTGGATCGGGTCCTTGCATACTCAACCCCGTGATCTAATTGATCAAAGTTGAATGAACTGTTATATGACATTTTAGCCACAAATAACCTCCATGGTAACAAGACAGAAGTAACTTGACACATGCATTCACCTCCTGGTGTCATCCGAAGTGAGGAATCTTCATGACGTTGAACAGGGTGGACTGCACGAGGTTCATAGTCCACAAATGGGGGATTATCTTCGAATGATTCCCCTTATTCTGGGTCAGGTACTTATGTGGGGTGAGCATGTCGTAAACTTTTTGATCTCCGAGGTTGAATTCACTAAACTTCAACACCGCAATCTTATCTTGGTCCGCTCGAACTGTGCGTATCCCCTTCTAGAGGTACGCCGTGACCAAGGTGTATTCTAAGTCTCTGGGCATGTTGTCTCGATTTACTGTGCCACTCAGGGGTGGAATATAGGTGGGTAATATGGTCGAGATCAGTTTATCATTTGCTAGATCGTCCCTGTTCTTGGTTTTCTTTTCATCAGATGGTCGGGATGGTCCAGCTCCGTGAGCAGTGGATGGAGAGGTTGGCAGTCCTCTTGTCAATGATGCTTGTACACCTGTACACATTGACATGACTCTTTCAGTCATGAGGTCGATCAAAACTTCTCCAACATCTTTCTCTACAATGCTCAATTCGTCCGACATACACACCCGGGGTTAACAATCTCGGGTTCAGGGGGTAACTTAGAAACAATAATGAGATAGAGAGAAAGAGCACAATGATCACTGTATAAATCAACATAATCTACGGGCTCAAATTCTCAGTTGGAAAAAGTGTTCTTGGTGCATGGCTCAATGGGATAAATAGGTAACTCGGCAATGGGTCGCTTGCAACGAGTATGAAGCCTTCATTAACTTTGTTATGTCCGTTATGGCACGGTCCCAACGGTCGTATGGTGAGATGTCTTTCCATAAATGTCTTTATGCCCATTCAGAGCATTGGTCTAACAGTTATAATGTCCCCAACGACTATATTTCTTCGCCATGGTGAAGTGCCATGTGTCGTTGTTCTTATATCCCGACGAAGCTCTAATTTTGCAACTTTTTCTTCTGTAAGGTTTCCTCTGGAACCTTCTGCAACTTGTCGATCTTAACTCACTTCTTGCTTATATTTCTAGCCTTATTCCCAGTGAGCTTCGTCTCGATATTCCTTTTTCCGTTCTGATTCTTATCTTCTTTTGACATAGTGACTTCACGATGTTGAGATCCTTTCCTAATATTTGCAGGTGATCCTTCTTCTTTATCTGGAATAGGTACTTCAATCTTCAGTGGTTCATATAGTGTTCTTGTAACTTCGACATCCGGGTCTCTAGTGTTAAATGGCTTTGATATGTTCTTTTGTTCTTTAATCAAGTGTGTGATCTTTCTATTCATGAATTCTTTTAACTCTTGCTTCTTCTATTCTAAAACTTCCTCTTCTTCTTTCCTTCTGGCCTGATCTCTTTCAATCCAAGGTTTTCCTAGTAGCATGGTAAATGGGGCAATGTTCTCAATAATTTTATTAATCTCAAAATCCTCCTCTGTCGAAGTTCCATTGGCATTCATAGGTATCCGGGTGAGCTTTCCACATAGGTGTATCAACTTTCCTTTGAATAGTCCTATTCCTCCCAAGGAAGTAATCATAGCAGGCCTCCCTATAGCTTCCCAGGTTCTCTTTGTCATGATATTCACCTGTGTTTCTATATCTAGAACACAGTCAATGTCGAAGTCTCATATTCTTGCTTCAAGGCATTCTTTTTCTTTGAAGATCCCTGATTTTATGACATTTCGGTGATCATTCAGGGTTTCTTTTATCTGTAGCAATACTTTCTCTGATTCTTCTTGGGATTCTATCATAATCTTAGTTTCTGGATCCGCCTTAGGGTTTTCTTGTATCATGTTCATTCCTTAAAGTTTAGCAATCATTCTAGGACAATCCAATACTTCATGGTCCATAGCTTTACAACAAAGACAACTGGGTCATCTCCCAGGGCCTTCCTTAGCAAGATGTCCTCATATTCTGCAATTGTAACAGAGGGTTAATCATCTCTTTCTTTTAAATGATCATCATCCTTTCCTGTACTACGCACTAGGATCATGGTAGCTAACCTGCAAACAATTCTTTCTAGGATCCTTCATACACTTATTAGTCCAAACATTATTTCTATGCATAGGTATAAATTATTTTTCACTATTCTTATCATATCTATTCATATCAAGCCTTCTCTCATCTATGAATATCCTAGTTTTCAAGCTAGGATAGAATCTATCAAATATACCTAGATCCATGCCTTAGAAACAAAAATTTCCACTTATCTTACTTCTGCAGAGCACGAAGCTTTCAGATCTAGAAATTTTTAATATTCTTACCTTTATCAGAGCACAGAGCTTTCATATCTTACCTCTTTTAATAAATAATTATCACTTTTACCTTTCTTAGAGCACAAAGCTTCCAAATCTTACCTCTTTTCTTTAGATCAGACTTCTTTTCCTTAGCACAGAGCTTGCCAAACTAGTAGCGTACTGCGCACTAGAGCAACAGATCTACAAACAGAGATTTCACAATTTCAGGTCGGATCTTTCCACAGAGCTTCTTCTTCCTCAGTTCCCAGCAATCACAGTTTCAGGTCTCAACAATGGAACCATTTGTTGGCATAGGGGCAGACCCAGGGCTCAACACTACAACAACACACCAACAAAATCCTAACTATCGTCCCTTTCGGTAACACATGCAAAGAAGATGAAGTCTCACCTAAGGTAGAGGCAAGGGTGGTTGCAGGACTCAGGTGTCTACAACCTTAGCTGGGACACAAACCTATGATTATAATACTTAATAGAGCACTTAGCACCATCAGTTCGTTACTATTTAACCAATATCTACTTCGTAGATAAAATAGAGCATCGCAGCATTCACCTAGATCTAATGTATATAATCACTTAGCACACGAGATTAGATCATACCTAGCAAACTCAAGCATTAAGAAAGTTCACAGATGTTAGATCTAGCATCCAGATTCATCATAAGCACAAAGCATAAACAGATCTATCTATTTATACCAAATCACTTAGCAAATAACACATAAACACATCAGAACATCGCACAGAGCATAATAACACAGTATTTACGTGGTTCACCCCCACCCTGGGGCTACACCCTCCAACTCTTCTTCTTTATTAGCTTCAACCAGTCATCTACATGCACAGAGCCACAAAACCCTTACTCTGCATAGGAAAGAAGATCTGCGTAGCTCGCTAGATCCTTCCTCCTTGTGTTATAGCACAAATCCTTCACAGTATCTTACAATGACTTTCACTTAGCTCTACAAGTCCCATACCGTATGCACAAATCCATACAATTCTTGATCACACAGATCCAACTCTTAGAACTTAGCCAACTTGCACAACTCTTGCGTACTATTCAACTACTTCTTACATTGCCTAGCCTTCTATTTATACATACAAAATAGGCATAAAACATGGGTAAACCCATGGGCCGACATCCCATTCCTGTTACATATTCCCAAATCCAAAAAAAGGACCCAAAAAGGGGTCGAGATCCCATGATATGTGCTTCATCTTGCGCTCCATCTTCGACAAGCTGTCGAAGTCCCAAAATAGGTCAAATTTGGATCTCCCAAAACTTGTTCAAGGGCCAACACAATCACATCCCCAAAATTGCGATGACCATTACATTTGTGTCATAAAACAAAGAAAAGGATGATTGATCATTCCGCTAACATTGGAGGAGAGAACCATTGACAATGTCACTTATATTAAAGTATCCAACATTATGATTTATTTCAATTCCCATCACACTTGGGATGGGAATTATGTAGCTCAAAATTACCAAAAGGATGATCTCACTCCAATATCATTGAAGGAGAGAGTAAGAGCCTTTCATTGTATCACTTCTACTTAAAGTATCCACTATTAGGGTTTATTTCAACTCCTACCACAATTGGGATGGAAATTCAATTCATGATGTAAAAAGTATAAAATGACAATCTCATTCCAATAACATTCAAGGAGTGTTCCATTTAAACCACCCCTTATTCTCAAAGTATCCACTACTAGGGTTTATTTCAACTCCCTCCACAATTGATATGGACATTCTCTTTATGAGGAAAAAATCCCAAGAGCACTATCTCCTTCTAGCAATATTTAAGGACAAATCCTTTCAAAACATAGGTTCTATGCAATTGAATCCAAGGAAAAGACAAATAGTATGAGAATACAATCATGTACAACATGCCATAGGATTTTATAATATTAGGTTGAAATAACATGACGGAATGAGAAACAATTTGGTGTAACAATTTATTAATTGAAAGAAGAGTAAGGTGAAGTCCAAATCATGGACTACCCAAAGGACTCACTCTCTGAGGACCAAATATTCTACTCACCTTCCTTGTTGGGAGACTTAGAGACTAAGTCCTCTATCATCATGGTTTTTTTTTGGATAATCCTTCACTAAATAATACCTTAGGAAAGTGTGTTAGGCATGGAGTGAATGTACTATCTAAGAATCATTTATTGGAGTCCAATCCCGTTGGTTTCAAGGAGGATCATATCTATCCAACAAGCCATTTTTTCCTTCCACGTTGGCATCTAAGGGTGGATCCCATGTGTAATGTTTCCAACTGAGTTTTTGACCCTTTTTCTGATTTGTTGTATAGTTTATGTATTCATCAATGACTATTGTAGGGAATATTGTGTTTGCTGATATATGTTTTAATTTTTTTCTTCAAACATTTTAGGCCTCTCATAAAGAACATTTAGTACACAGTTTTTAACAAAACTATGAAAAATAAATATTCATTCACACAGGAAAATGAGGGAAAAATTGTTTTCTTTATTATTTAATTCCAAAATGATGTTTCAATGTTACACTTCACAAACTCATCCTTACTTCAACAAAAAATAACGGAAATATACTCTGACCTATCCTTGAACATATTTTTTCTATAGATGAAAAGTAAACAACAATGATATAATGTGGATAAAATAGAAGATAAGGTCTGCAACAAAAATGGTATGGATAGAAGACACAACCAAATGATAATGTATTTTATCCACATGCTAGCATGTCATCCCACAAAGAAGATACACCTCCAAATAGTCATCTCGACTTCAACAAAGAGATGATGAGACCCATAAGGAGAAATGTCCCTTCTAAGTTTTGTTGCCTTGAAGATGACGACTCCATAACTATACAAATCGTTCAACCAATGATATACTACACCCTAGATGAGAAGCTCAAAATTCCGAGCAAGAAATGTGCCCAACAATGTTTATTTCGACCCCTAGATGAACACTGTGACTTCTCTACTAGATATGATGCACCCAACACCATAAATTTTCCTCCCACTTCAAAAAATTGATTCCCCGATGAAAAGATACAACCTCCAAACAAAAAATTAGTTGTAACAAGAAATCTCAGCTTGAATCAGAGAACTTCCCTTCCAAAAAGGAGAATGCTTGGCCACACTGAAGTACAATGAAGAAATATGAAGGTGATCTCTTCCCAAACTGACTAACTAGGGTGGATTTGTCTCACCACCGAAGCCAATCTCTGAAAATCCTCCTAGGGTTTCCATCCCAAGAGTTCAAAAAACACAAAGAGATCTCTCAATGAGAAATTAGAAAATACTAATGCGAGAATGAGAGAGGGTGCCCCCATTTTCCCCTTTTATTCATTAGTTGACTCTTTTGTGACATTTTTACCTTTTAATCAATTTATGTGACTTTTTATATTCTCAATAGTCACTTAGGTGCCTTTTCCACTTTATTCAATGTCACCTTTAAATTTAATTAACTCCCGCTTTGGTGACATTAATAAAATAATTAATTCCTTTTTATTTTCCCTGACTATGGCCCGCAGAAATTACTTAGGACACTTCATCAATTCTCCTAGAGGACTCATTTGGAAATTGTCATTACAGTCCTCCATTCCCGAGATTTCTTGTCCTCAAGCAAATGCAAATTTGGATGCTGTAGGATCTGGTCACTTTCCCATGTGGCATCCTCTACTAGTAAGTTCCTCCATCTAACGAGGTATTCCCAAATCACCCCGTTATGCAATATCCTCTCTATGATATTTAATACCTATTCATGAACTAGTACTATTTTCCCCTCCTCATCCAATGGAGGTATCTCTGTTGAAGTAGTGACTTATTATCCCAATTCCTCTTTGATACATGAGACGTGAAACACATTATGAATTTTTCTTCCCTCCGGCAATTCCAGTTCATAAGCTACTTTTCCAACTCTATGAACCACCCTATAAGGCCCATAGAAACATGTATTAAGATTCTCTGCACCACTCTTCTTTAGTGATGACTACCTATATGGATGTAGCCTCAAGAAAACAAAGTATCTTGCCTCAAAAGTGTATTCGACCTTGTGCATGTCTGCATATATCTTCTACTAATTTTGGGTTGTCTGTAGGTTGTCCTTGAGAGCCCTAAGTATGTCCTAACTCTCTTGGATCCAATCCTTATCTTTGGGATCCATTTTATCTCTAAAGGCTAAGTCAAAAAAGGAAGGAGCATTGTATCCATACAATGATTAGAATGGTGTCATTTCAATGAACATGTGATGAGTGGTGTTGTAGAAATGTTCTCCCAGATGAAACCACTTCACCCATGCTTTCTATTGTCCCAGCACATAGTTACATAAATATCCCTCAAGCCATTTGTTCACAATTTTTGTCTGGCCATCTTTCTGAGTGTGATAACTAGTGCTAGGAGTCAACTCTATGCCAGCAAATTTGAACAACTCCTACCAAAAAATTTTGAGGAACCTGTTGTCCCTGTCACTGCCAATATATTTTGGCATCCCATGAAGTTTGAATACCTCTCTAAAGGATATCTCTACTACCTGTTCTACCTTATACTCTGAGGATATGGAAAATAAGTGTGCAAATTTGGTCAAACGATCAACCACTACGTATATACAATCTTCGCCCTGGACGTTTGGAAACCCTGTGATAAATTCCATGGATATACTCTCCCACTTCTTCTCTAGAATGAGAAATGGTTGTAATAGTCCTACAGGATGGGTCTTATCTCACTTGTTCTGCTGAAAAATATCACACTCTCTCGCGTGCTTCAACACATCATTTTTTAGGCCCTTCCAAGTGAACATCTCCCTATCTTTCCTATAGGTTTTGAAGAATCCTAGATGTCTTGCAAATGGTGTATTGTGCATAGCCTCCATGATGTCCCCCTTTAGTGTGGATTCCAGAACTAGATATATACAATATTTGTAATAGATTATGTCATCCACCACCTTATACCTATCATCCTATGTATTGTGTTCCATCACCTCACAAGCAAACTTTTCTTGGAATATTCCACCAATAAAAGGGATTTCGAATCAGCTGAAACTTCTGCAAGTGAAAACATCGTTGTTTTTTATTGACCAAAATTTGGTCATCTATATTTTTCCACTCTTTAAAGTCATAAAAATGGCATCAAAAGAAAATTTTCTTTGAAATATTATAATTCCATGATGTATCCCTTAGTCCCAGATTCTCCACACTTTTTTCGAATAAAAAATCTGAGTTCATATGCTAAAGATATCCAAGTTTAAAGTTTAAGAAAAAAAGGCACACCTCTTTCATACTTAGTCTCATTTTCAAAATCTTCTCCTCTCCTCTCCTCTCTTATTTCATACTCAACACTTAGAATTTTCACTCAACATATTTCTCTCCATAGTTTACCTCAGTCTTCTCCCATATGCTCCACTAGCCTCCACACCTAGACGTTTTTGGGACTCTTCTCTCATCTCCTCATTGGGTTTGCGGGTTGGTGGACTCATCTCCTTACTTCCTTTGCCTTCCCATCCCTGTGAACCCTCCATGCTCCTAAATCCTTTGCCTACGCTTTACATTCCCCCTTAAATCACCCTTATCCCTCTACTACCTACAAATTACTCCTACCCCCTCTCATCTCCTTACCTTCTCCCTAATTATTTTTTTTTTAAAGTAATATAACTCGTGGGTGGGAAAACAACAATAATCCCTCACTCCCTTACTCACCTCACTCCCAAAATTACCAACCCATCCCTGCAGCCTACAAAATACCCCCTAGGCTTCCACTACCCACAATTTTCCCTTCACTTACCCTCTCGTACATCCTCCCATACTTAACTTATTTTCTCAAGTTTCATTACATTACATTATGAACCAATAAGATCATTTCATATGGAAGCACACAATTTGTGGCACATGGCGACATATTATTGGTTATAGTTGGCATCTAATGAGATTATGACACGTGGGATATGACTCATAAATAAATTAGTGATGACTCAATGTTGACTGGGCATGAGGTGGACGATGACGGGGTTCCAAAAAAATATTATTTTATTCAACAATTTCCAAGGGTCAAATCCTACAAGCTCCATAACTTCTTTTCTTTGTTTCTTGCTAAGTGTATGACACACTTAGTATTATATACCATGAATATTTTTTATATCCCATGCATGTGGGATAACGTCTATGAAGAAAAAGGAGAATATGCATGAAGAAAAGAAAATTCAATCCAAGGGCTAAGATTTTCCCATCAATTTTGATCAGTGGTGGTTGAGTGTTAATCTTCCGGAGGCCATAACTTGAGCTCTGGGTGTTGGAGTCGTGTAGCATTTATACCGTTGGAAAGGTATTTCGACATATAATATGATGGTACATGTTTCAAGGGATGACGGTTTCTAAATTTTCCCCGGAAATTAAAATATCAATCAGATTCATTTTTTAATGAGTCTGCGTGACAACTGAACTTCATAAGCTCATATCTTGATATCTGGGGCAAAGGATTTGCACAAATTGTATACAGTTGGAAAGATAAGAAAATGAATATCACATAAGAATTGGTTTAAATGGATGAAAATATCCACATACTTACCAGAAAATTAAAACACAGTCATCTCTTAAAGGAGGCAGCAAATTAAAAATTATTCGAAATAAAAATTTATTTTAAAAACTTTTGTTTAAAGATTTTTGGGCCCCACTTTAAAGAAAAAATATAAATGAATTAAATTCATTAATTAGATTCCAATGTTGTATTAATTAAAGTGATTTGTTAAAAAAGAAAAAAGAAATTTAAAGAGAAAAAGGAAAAAACCCTAACTACTCAAGTAGTTAGAAGAACATTTCTTTTAAAAAAGGAAAAGAGAGACTTCATGAGTTCCAGAATTCATTGTTGAGAGGGAATTCAAGGAGGAGAGAGACATACCAGCCATCATTATGTAATCAAGATTTTTATCAGCAAGCAAATATTTTCATTCTTCTCCATTCTTTTCTTCTTCTACTTTTTTTTCTCAAAGCTTTGTGTTTGTATTCTTGAAACAATCATGGGGATGAGTTTGCAAGTGTTTTTCTTGTAATCTTCCAAGAATTTTCATATATGATCATGGAGCATTTGCAGCCATATATGTGACTCTCAAATGGATTGTGTGTATTGTTAGATATCTTTTATGAGAAATAATCCACAAATAATTACTTTCGGTGTTGATCTTGAGTGTATCTTGTAATTTTGAGTTTTAAGTATAAGATATTTGAGGTTGACCTATCAATTTCCCTTTCATTTTAACTAAAATACTCTTTTAAAATTCTTTGAGATGATCATAAATATTCTCTATTTTCTCTCGTGAGAAGATATGAATGTATCTATAGAGGATTATATATGTGGCTTTGAATATTTGTATTTTCTGGTATTGAAGCTCCTCTTCAATCCTTTATTTGTAAAGAACTTTTTACTGCACATAAAGATCATACTAGGTTATTGAAGAACCATTTTCATATAAATCCAAGCAATAAGATTTGGGGTTTTCTACCTAGCACTCTCCCTAATCCAAGATATTTGAAGATATATCTTTTATCCAAAGAGGAGAACCACCTCTCTAAAAACAAAGGGGGAATAATTTTCTCATTAGGTTGTTGTTCCATTCTTGGCAGATCCTAGCATCAACAATTTTCTAGAGAGAGCATATACAATTGCATTCTTCTTCCCCTTTATGTACTCAATGTCAAAGTCATAGGCTTGCATCATGCTAACCCATTTTTGTTGTCTTTCATTCAAGTCCCTTTTCCCCATAAAATGCCTCAGACTGTTGTGTCCTGTTTTAACCACAAATTTTCCACCTACCAAGTATTGTTTGAACTTTTCCAAGGCATGCATGATGGAAAGCATTTCTTTGTCATAGATGGAATAAAGTCTTTTCAAATCTGTGATATTTCTACTCCCGTATGTAATTGTATTCCTCTGATGCATCAAAATTGCTCCTATCCCTTCACTAGTTGCATCACACTCAAACACAAAGGGATGAGTGAAGTCAGGAAGTGCTAAAACTGGGCAGGTGCTCATCACTTCTTTCATGCGGTCAAATTTCTTATGAGCCTCTTCAGTCCATATGAATGCTCCTTTTTTTGTGAGGTATGTGAATGGTGCGGCCAGCTATGAAAACCCTTTCAAAAACCATCTGTCATAACTACAAATCCCAAAGAATCCATGCAGTTGTGTGATATTTTTGGGTGGTGGCCAATCCAATATAGCCTATATCATCTCCATGTGCACTTGTACTCCATGAGCACCGACCATGCATCCCAAGTATAAAAATTTTGTCATGCCAAAATTTACACTTTGACTCTTTGGAATACAATGATTGTTCCTCCATAATGCTCATGATCTCCTCAAAATGTGCCAAGTGTTCCTCCCATGTACAACTATATATCCGGAGATCATTGAAGAATACTAATAGAAACTTCATCAGCTTCTTTTTGAAGATGTGATTCATGCAGTATTGGAATGTAGTTGGTGCATTGGTCAAACCAAATGGCATGACCAAAAACTTGTAATTCTCATAATGGCATATGTAAGTAGTTTTTGGAATGTCCTACTCCCTAACTCTGATCTGGTGGTACCCTGATCGAAGATCAATCTTTGAAAAATATCCTATCGCGTGAAACTCATATAGTAGCTCATATATTCTGGATATTGGGTACCTATTTTTCATTTTCTTCTTATTCAGTGCCATGTAATTGATGCACATCTACATCGTACCATCCTTCTTCTTCACCAACACTACTGAAGAAGCAAATGGACTCGAAATTTGTCTAATGTGCCACATCTCTAGTATCTCCTTAATGGCATTTTCGATCTCATCCTTAAAAATTTTAGGATGTTTGTAGGGAGTGGTGATTACTGGTTTGGCTCCCTCCTCCAACTCAATAGTGTGCTCGAATCCCCTGTCGGGTGGTCTCCCTAGAGGTATCTTCCCAAATACCCAGTAATGTCTACTCAACAATGTATAGATGTCCACATGATGTTGATGGCTGCTACCTGAAGGCTTCTTAGTAGTGACCAGGCACTCTATTGCATAATAAACATCATCGTGTATGAATATCCTCCATCCTTTTAGTTGAAATTATCCTGGGAGCATCACTTGACATGCCTCTCAAGAATAATTTCCTACCATCCACTTCCTTAAACTCCAATTCCATGGCCTTGTAGTCGATTGTATGCCTCCCTATGGAAACAAGCCACTGAACCCAAAATATGACTTTAGTATCTTTCAAATCAAATCCATAGAAGTCATCTGTCACTGTGTAGTTTCCTAATGTCAAACATAATTTTGAGATATTTTTTGTGCAAGGTATGACATTCCTGCTAGCCATTTCCACATAAAATCCCTCAAATTCCATCATATGAATCCCCCTCTTAGCCACAAAGGATGAGTCAATAAAATTGTGGGTTTCCTCACCATAAATCAATATAGTTACTCCTTGACCCTATGAAACACCCCTGAGCCTGAAGGTGTGATATATGGGGACACTCGATAGAGTGGTGATAGCTCCACTCTTGGATTCCTCCTATGGTTTCTCCTCATCTAATTTGTCTTTCTCACAATCATGTGCCTTATCTACTTCCTCCTCATCCTCATGCTCTAAGAGGACCTTTATATAATGTTCCTTTTCCTTACCCATACACCTATGCCCAAGATCCCAAGGGTCTTTATAGTTGAAGCAAAGCTTCTTTCTCCTCAACTCATTATGAGTTTCCTCATCCATCTTCTCCTTTCCCATTCCTTATTTCTAAAATGAATTATTATCTTTGTTTTTTTAGTAATGAATGGTTTGGAGAATGTTTTTGTCTTGGGGACCGCATCCTCCATGTCCCATGTCGAGATGATGGAATCCTACAGTGTATTTTGTTTGAATGATTTCACCCAACCACACAGTGGCTCAGATAAACCTTCTGTAAAAAAGCATCACCAACGTCTTCTCAAATATGTCTATCATTGTGATGACAAGCTTCTGAAATTTGGTGATGTATGTATCCGATGTCCCAACTTGTTTGAGTTGTTCCATCTCCCTGAAGTGTATCTTTGAATCCTTCTTGTCAAACCTCTCCATCAAATTTTGTGTGAAGTCCAGGTAAGAGGTGATGTTGGCATGTCCTAGAGTGACCAATCCATGGTACCACCACTCATGGGCCTCTCCATCCAAATGTAGGGTAGAAAATTTAATAACATCATCCTCTATCATGGTATTAAGTTGGAAGTATGTATCCAACTTTTGAACACGTGCTCGAGATGTGGATTTTCTTGAACCATCAAAAGGGGGAATGGTGAGCTTCCCAACCTTCCTCTTGAGATCATCATTCTGTTGACCCCTATTAACTTCCCTTGGCCTATTCTTGTACTTGATATTGCAATAGTCATGTAGTGACATGGCTTCCTGGAAATCCTCACCCATAACATGGTACGCCCTCCAATAATCATCAAAGGTATCACCCTAACCTTATTGTCCTTGACTCCCTACTTGTTGATTCCTAGTGAATTGAGGTAAGAGCGGCATGGGAATGATTATTCCTATAGTTCTGGTACCAACTTGTGTAGGACCATGGTTATTGCTTCACTTTGCATGGTTTCCATTATTCTCGTTGCCCCTACCTACACCATTGTTTCCCCCATGGTGTCCATTAGTGCCTCCATTTCCATTACTACCCCCATGGTTCAAGTTTTCCTGGTTGGTATCAATCAGTTGTGCAAATATCTATGCTAATTGTTGTTTCCCATTCTGTATTCCCTCTAAAATTTGCAAGGACATGTCTTCATTCTGATCTCCCATAACTACTTCTTCTTGTTCTACCTTAGGTTGGTTTTCTTCTACTATCTATCCCTGGTTAAAAATATTTTTTCCCCTCGTTGCCTCCTACTTATGTAGGTGATTTACCCTTTTTCATCTCCTTGATTCATGAAATTTTAAATTCCCTTAGGATGGAAGGAATGGGGCTCTGATAGTACTATAATGTTTCCAACTGAGTTTTTGACCCTTTTTCTAATTTTTTGTATAGTCTATGTATTCATCAGTGATTGTTGTAGGGAATATTGTGTTTGTTGATATATGTTTTAGTTTTTTTATTCAAACAAATTAGGCATCTCATAAAGAACATTTAGTACAAAAAATTTATAACAAAACTATGAAAAATAAAGTTTCATTCACACGGGAAAATGAGGAAAATTTTCACTGCTTTATTATCTAATTCCATAATGATATTTCACTGTTACACTTCACAAACTCATCCTTACTTCAACAACAAATAAGGGAAATATACTCCAACCTGTCGTTGAGTAATTGATGTATGTATATGAAAAGTAAACAACAATGATACAATGTGGATAAACTAGGATATTAGATCTGCAACAATAATGGCCAAGATATAAGACACAACCAAATGATAATATATTCGATCTAGATCCTAGAAAGTCATCCCACAAAGAATATATGACCTCCAGAAAGTCATCTTGAATTCAACAAGGAGATGATGAGACCCGGAAGGAGAAACATCCCTTCAGAGTTTTGTTCCCTTGAAGATGGTGCCTCCACAACTATACAAATTGGCCAGCTAATGATAGATTACACCCCAGATGAGAAACTCAACCTTGTAAGAAATAAATGTTCCCAACAATGTTTATTTTGACCCCTGGATGAACAATGTGACTTCTCTACTAGAGATGATGCACCCAACAGCATAAATATGCCTCCCACTTCAAGAAATCAATTCCCCAATGAAAAGATATAACCTCCAAATAAAAAATCAGTTTCCACAAGAAATATCAGCGTCAATCGAAGAAATTCCCTACCAAAAAGAAGAATTCTTAGCCACATTGAATTACAATGAAGAAATATGAAGGTTATCTCTTCCCAAACTGACTAACTATGGTGGATTTGTCTTACCACTGAAGCCAATCTTTGAAAATCCTCCTCGGGTTTTTGTCCCAAGAATTTCAAAACCACAAAGAGCTCTCTCAATGAGAAATTAGAAAATACTAATGCAAGAATGAGAGAGGGTGCACCTTGTTTCTCCTTTTATTCATTAGTTGACTCTTTTTCTACCTTTTTACCTTTTAATCAATTTAAGTGACTTTTCATATTCTCAATAGTCACCTAGGTGCCTTTTTCCACTTTATTCAATGTCACCTTTAAATTTAATTAACTCCCACTTTGGCAACATTAATAAAATAATTAATTCCCTTTTTATTTTCCCTGACTATGGCCCATAGGAATTACTTAGGCCATTTTGTTAATTATCCTAGAGGATTCATTCGGAAAGGGACATTACACCATGTAAACACTTTTACTATTGGGTGCCTTCCATAAGTTCCCATTACTCCCATCCTCTATATCAGTCATTCCAACTTGGACACTGGAAGAGATCCATACTCTATTGTGAGTCTAGGGTTTGTGGGGGAGAAACTAGAACTTGCAGGGTTGCAAAGATACCATCCCAAGGTCTAAAATATATTCACTGGTAGTAAACAAATAAGGGTAATCAAATTGAGAGGAGGAGGTGCCTCCTTGGTGGTCGGTGAGGATCTTAGGGTGAGGAAAATCATAGAACTAGATGGATGAATAGTGGTTGGTCAGTTTTTTGGTCGTTGGGTATCTATGTCTTTGATAAATTCTTGGACCCAACAGGAATGGGCACCACTTATTGGCTACAACCCTATAGTTCATCTATTAGCTCATCATTGGCTATGATTAATTTTCAGGAGAAAGGAAGACAAAATCCAAGTTATTAAGGGTTCCTAGTTTATAAATAAGAATACCCTATCCATTAAACCATGGCACCCATTATTCTATGCTCGGGAAGAATTTAAAGCTAGTACCCGAGTGTGGGTCAAATTTTCCAATTTACCTATTGAATTCTAGTTTGATTCCTGATTGAAGGTGATTGGGGATGATTAGGGAAATTTTATCACTACATATGATCGCTATAAATATATTTATTCATCGTTGATGGCTCATATTCTAGTTCAAATTGATATTCAATAGGGTTTGTTTGAATTCCATAGAATTTGTGGTGGGTGACCAGTCTTATACTCAAATCTTAGATTATTTAAACATCCCTATCATATGTGTTCTTTTCCATAATTATGGATGTTTTGGGCGAATATGGGAAAAAATTTAGAAGAAAGTGTGGAAATATAATGAAGTATAAGTGGTGGTATTTGAAGGAACTACCCTTACTTCTTCTATGCCTATTGAGAATCCCAAGGAGTAGGGTGGATTGGAGATGAAGTCTAGGTCTGAGTAAAAAGATCCAAATTTTTTACAATGGGGTTCCTTTGCATTGAAGGATATGGTAGTGGGAGACATGTCCATCCCATTAATGGTTACTTCACAACAACTGGAGTTTCAAAATGATATTGTTGCATACGTTTGTGGAGATCTAGACTTTATTGTTTTGCAATGGAACAATTTGGAGACTATCTAGAACAAAGGATGGCCTATCGACCCTCCCTTGCATAAAAAATTTAAATATTCTACCAACCCACCTATATTAGACTCTAAAATTCCTACCATATTCAATTCTAGTTAGCATTCCATATATTCTAATCACTTAATAATAAATTCCTAGGATTCCAAATTCTAGTCCTCTGATTTTTGTAGGAGGTGAAGACTAGTTCTCTATCGTCCTATATAATGGTTATAAACCTTCCTTTATAAAAAAATTATATTCCTCCTTATGTGACTAATATTGATTCTCCAATTACTTCCCATGGGGGGGTCACTACCATCTGAGGCCTATATTTAACTATTAGGATATGTGGTTTTCTAGAGGGTTGGGATATGACCAAATTAAGGAGTCTTGCACTTTAAAAGTAGGCCACAAATTGAAACTCAAATAGGATCAACAGAAAGTATCTAGGTAAGTTCACCAAGTTAAACAAAGAATCATCTAAGGGGTTCTTATATAAGGAGCTATCCCTAAGGTGGATCCTCCATGAAGATATTATCTATTAATATGAAAGGCCTAGGAGGACATGATAAAAATATCTCCCTCAAATGGTTGGTGGAGTTGGAAAATATTGATGTAATAATTATTCAAGAAACTATGGGGAAAGGGAATCCTTTGGTCCTTGATTTGAAGAATATTATTGGTGACTAGGATTTCTATGGTTTGGATTCATATGGTTTTCCTGGTGGAATAATTATTAGGTTTAATAAAAATCTTACAATAGACAACTATTTTGGTGTATGCTCGAATACTTGCACAATTACACATGGCAAGAGTTTAGGATGTTCTCTGACCTTGATCAATGTGTATGAACCCTATGAGGGTAATAAATGGTTCAGAGAAAATTATTTTTCATTAATTGTTTTTAGGTGGATATCTCATTATTGGGGGGGGCATGAATCTAACTTTTAATAGGGATGAAATTTGGGGAACTGTGCTTGGGAAGATAGACTAGCTCATTATTTTGTTGACAAATTTGAATTGGTAGGTTGGGTAGACATAGAACTTGTCTAGTTTCAACCAACATGGATTAATAATAGATCTAGTCCAGGAGGGGTAGCTAAAAGGATAGATCAGTTTCTTGCATGAAATGCTCTTCCAAAGAGGGTGGAAAGATATAGAACCTGGGTTGGAAATGTCAGATGTTTGGATCACTTTCCTATTATACTTGAACTAATCAAGGATGGAGAAAAACCTATGGCTAATTTTAAATATAATCCTAGTTGGTATGAAGAGGAGGATTTCCAACGTTTAGTTAAGGATAATTGGAAGCATTATGAGGAGGGTTTAGGAGAAATTTCTAGTGTTTAGTTTTCTTCTTCAATAAGGCTTGTCAAGCAAAAAGTTTCCTAGTGGGTAGGTGAGAGACATAAAAGGAGGAATTATTTACTAAAGGAGGTGGAGAAAGAACTAGAGTTGGTTTACTCTAAACAATTTACTAGATACTTTAGACAAGATCTACTAGAAAGGGATACTTCATTAGAACAAAAAAGAATAAGATTTTATTGGATAAAGATAAAGAATGGAGTATTAAGAGTTGAGCCTTGTGGATTAAAGTTCGTGACAATAATACCAAGTACTTTCAATTTTTTTCTAGGCACATGAGAAACAACAAGATTATTTGGGAATCAACAAATACAGATGGAAACAAGGTTCGGGTATTCCATGATTTGACAAATCTGGGGGTTCATCACTTCAAGGAGATCTTTAAGGAACTTGCTAGAGAAAACTTATGGGAGAGAGTAAAAGTTGTGTCGTATTTTCCCAAATTTGTTAATGAATAAGATAAAAATATTATGTACATACCAATGACTAAGGAGGAACTTATGTTTGTACTTAGTACTTTTCATAATGATAAGAGCCTTGGACTTGACAAGTGGACTACAAAATTCTTTATAGACTTCTTTGATGTTTTTGGAGATGATTTACTAAGATTTGTTGAGGAGATTAAGGAGATTGAGAAGATTCCAGGGAGTTGTAATTCCACCTTACTTTTAATCATGAGGAGGATTACCTTGATACATTTGATGAATTAAAACATATTTCCTTATGTAACCACCTTTATAAAATAATCTCTAAGGTGATAGTTGTTAGAATTAAACCCTTTTTTTCTAATGTCATTTATTCTAAACAATTTTGGCTTATAAAGGGTAGACTTGTACATTAGGCTATAGTCACTGCTCAAGAAGGATTGAACTCAAGTAAACATTCTCATATGCCTGCATCATTTATCAAACTAGGATTGTATAAAGCCTATTGTTATCACTGAAATTTCATCCGCAAATGGTTACAGGAATCCAGCATCTTCAAACAACTATTAGTTCACCCATGGACCAAAAATGACCAAAAATACATTCCCAAAAGGCCCAAAATTATACAATCAGCAATAAAATAAGCATGCGCTAAGACTACACAAGGAGCTCGTGCACATGAACCATTCAAAAAAACAGGAAAATGCACACATGCACACGATGCACGACTGTGGACGCAAAAAACTGTGCATCCCTCAAAACTGCACATTTATGATATTGGTCAGCCTCCCACCCACTTTTGGTTCATCTTCCAAGTCGATTTGACATCCAAATCTTGGTTGAATCCGGCTGGGTGGTTGGTCAAAGACCTAAGGGTGCCCTAAATGGCCCCTTGTTCACACTAAAAGATGTTTGAATAATGCCTCAAAGTTATGCTATAAAAAGAGGCCATGGATGCACTACATTTTCAAGGAATTCATTTGTATTGTTATGTTGCTAATATTCTCTTGGAGGATACTCTGTCCTCATCAAGAGCATGCTAGCACCATTTTAGTTAGCCATTCATATCACCTCTATATTGGATGTTCTTTGGATTCTCTTCACCATTTCATTTTAGTTCCTCACTTGTAATAAGAGCTCAATATTTGGGGGTCCAAGAGCCCTCCCTTGGAGGAATAGGGGACCCAAAGTCTCCCTTTCTCTTTGGTATTTTCTTTCCACTAATATAATCCTTTCCATTGGTGGAATGAGTCTTGTTTGTTTCTTGTTCTAATGTCCTTATGCACTATAGTTTAATTCCTTTTATCGTTCTTAGTTTAATTCTTTGCTTATATTTTATGCTTTATACTTCTAACTCTTTCCTCTACTGTTGTCTTGCCTAGTTGACCCAACTGGGCTTGTAAGCACTCTTATTTTTCTCATTTAGGTGACAAAAGAGGTGCAATAGATTGACGACTCCACTGGAGAAAGGTATCAATTTCCTACCCCATTTGGGTTATTTTATCTCTTCTTTCTATTTATTTAACCTGCAGGTACCATAACCGGCCCAAGCCGACCTGCAAAAAGTCAAATTCAAAGCTGAGTTGAGATAATTTCATTCGGAATTTTCTTCACGACCATGTGTCAGACGTGCGCAGGTTTTTCAAACCATAGGCACGTCTTCAATGTATGTGCGTCGAACCCATTGTTCTGCACAGAGCACCCTGTGCCCCTATGCCCAAAGGTTACTTTCAACCTGCACATTGGTGTCATATGCACCCCTGTCTACTCTGAGACCTGTGCATCTACTCAGAAAATTACACATTGTAAGGTTTTGTGATCTATGGAGGGCCCATAGCCTTCTTAAAATTGATTCCATGCATATTGTAATATGCACCACACTTACATTCCCTCTCCATATAAAGGTATTAGTCAAAACATAGGCACTTAGGGGTTAAAATCATAATTTTTCCTCCTTTTGTTTGTCATTTTGCCACATCGACAACTTGCTTTGACTAAAGTTAAGTTAGAATCATTCTACATCACATATAAAACTTTCATTGGGACCAGAAATTGGATATCAATCGTTGATTATGTTCTTCTCTCACGCCCTAAAGCGATCTTGAGAATCAAAAAGAGATTGAAGAAAAATTTAATCTCCCTTAAAAAGACAAAAATCTTTAGGAGAGGACAACAACCCCCCTTGGGACTCCTCTTAGTTTATTTTTCAAACACATCTTAAAATTGTAAGGGCCCATACATGCCCACATGCTATAAAGATAGGATAGTGATTGAAGTTTACTTTCTTAGATTAAATCACTAGGGAAGTTTAAAGGTTTTGTAACGGGTCCATACATGCCCACATATGCACAATCTAGGATAGTTTCAAAGATTTCTTAGATTAAATCACATTAGGGAGTTAAAGGAATAGTAAGGACCCACATGTCCACATGCTAGTTTCCTAGGGACTTTAAAAATTCCGCAAGGTTGTACCAATGACATTTAGTTAATTAGGTAATCAAGACTTGTAAGGACCAAGCGAAGTCCACATGCAGCAATGTTGGTTACTCACTTTCCTTCGAGGGTTGTCTGAGTTATTGACCCAGGGTTCATGTCATTCAGGGTTCCAACAAAGCCTCTAAAACTATCGGCCCTCCTGGTAAACCAGAAGGAAACACAGCTCCAGAAAGAGTTGTGCAATCTCACCCAAGATAGATTTAAATGGATGGTTGTAAGACTCGGGTGTTTACAGCCTAGGACAGAGTATGGGATAGGTGTTTCTCAGATAGGGTCAGATACCGTGAGTCCTAAGGGAGAGTACTTATTCCTTGGATTCGCATACGAATATCCCATAGGTTAATTAAAGTTAACTATAAGTAGATTCATAACCAAGTATTAACTCATTAATCAAGCTTAACCATCAATTGTTGAAAGAAAGAAGAACCATGCATACATTTAACACGTTACACATGAGTTACCATGGTTCACCCCCTCCTGGGCTATGTCCACAAATATTTGGCTCTTGGCTCTTGTATTATGATAGTTCTGCATTTCCGGCGCCTCGCGCTTACAATTATCCACAAAACTGGGTAAGATATATGCGAGGCAAACTAGATCGCACCAAGCTCCATGGCCTATGGTCTAATCCTCAGATCTACCTCTCCTTGGGTATCCTTTTCTGAACAGCTTACAAAATCAGTTCGTATCGCTCAGAACATTACATAAAATCGCTAACAACTACTAGCAAACTCTCTATATGATACTTTAGTATCTATATTTATACATTTTGGGCTCTTCATCCTTTTACCGAATATTACAAAAACCCTAACCCTTGCTACTTTTTTTCTTTCTCCCATATGCTTGTTTCTCCTCCTCTAGCTATCACTTTCCTTTGTGCATGCTTTCTTGCATGCATGCATGCTGCTCTTCTGCTAGTTGTTACTCCAGTTGTCTGCATGCTTTATTTCCCACGATCGTTCTTCTTTCCTCTTTGGCCTGGTGCCAACAGACCCCCAGCACTCACATGTGACTCATCCCAAGTCACCTAGTTTCTTTCTGCTTCCTCGATCTCCTTGGTGATCGTCTGGAACTGTTCCTACAACTTTTCTTCGTTTGTCACTGCCTGCATGGTTTTCTCCTTGATGGTGTCAACTGTCTGAGATACCACTTCCTCCCTCATTAGTCCTATGCATTCTAGTTGAGTCTGTGTTGTCTAGTTTTTGGCTTCTTCTATCTGCACAAGTACTTCTGCTACCCATTCCTGCAACGATTCTATTTGAGCCTGACACTCCTATTTCTGTGTTTTCGCAGTGATAAGTTTTTCATGTATCTTCTTCAGCTCTTGCATTCCCTTGAATCGTTTTGGGATTGGTATGGTATTCTATCGTTGCTTGAGTTCTTGGATCATTGCAATGATCCTCTCCTCCTCCTTGTCATAGTGTTGGACTTGTGGATCCTCTTCCAGCCTTGTCCAAAGTTGTGTTGCTTTATCCAACAATTTGGTTGTCGTGATGACCTATTTTTCCAACTCCTGTAGCTACATTGCTACTTCCTGGTTCCTTTTCTCCTTCATTAGTGGTGGATTTGTTGGTATAATCTATCTGCAGAGAGTCTCGATCTCCTTTTGATACTGATCAATTACCTGTGCAATCTGGTCGATATTCTCTGCGGTTGGGAGTTCATTTCCTTGCGTAGTAGTTGGAAGTCTCCCAAAAACTTCTTCCACTCTGCATTCCAGCTCATTTATGCATTCTTTCTCCTCCTTGGTTTCTGATTGAACCTGTGCGCAAATTGTTTCTAGTGCTTCCCGCTTGTTTGTTGCTTGTTGTAGCTCGACTAAGTTTTTATGTGCTAAAGCCTGCATCTCGTGGTCGACGTTAACCTGTAGTTTGTGTAGTGCTTTTGATGGCATCTGTGTCAAGACCAATTAGATATGATCCAAATCCTTCAGTGGTGTTTGTCCCACAATTTCATTCATTCATAGCATGCTAGGCTTTATGTAGACAGTGGCATGTGGATGTGGTATCGGAAGAACTGGGTCATGTTCTTCTACCTCCACCCTTTCTATGGCCTATGTGGTCAATGGCTATGTTCCTCTACTAGTACTCGTGATCTGGGATTCCCCGAATTTCTTAAGGAGTTGTCCCATTTCTGTCAGTTCCTTCTACAGTTCATCCTGGTGGTGTGCAACATGATCGAAATATTCTACAAGGTAGTCTTGGACCATCCTGGAAAACATCTCTCCATCATCCTCTGTGATTGTGTAATTCGGTGGTGGTCGTTGAGCCTTCATTTCCTCGCACACACCTGCGTCATGTACTGATGGTCTCTTAGCCCCCCTGGTTTCTGTGTGATGGGGTTCCATGTGGTTTCCTGTGTTCCCTCAGCCGGTTTCTTCTTTCCATTGGTCGGTTGGGTGGTTTTTGTTCCTCCCTTTTGGGTCCCTGCCTACTCTAATTCGTGGTCTGCCTGAGTTGACTTAGGTTGGCCCATTCTTCATCTCTTGGGTAATGGGATTTCTAGAGGTTGTGTCTCCACCTACGCAGCACCTCCTTATGTTGTTTGTGCTGGTACTTTTCTGGCTATAGTTGGGATCCTCCATTCATCCGGCCATTCGTTGATGATCATGTCGATATCACCCTCGATGACATAGTAAAGCATCTGTAGCCACTATTTATCCGAGTCTTTCCTTGGTTGTATCCACATGGCTTGTCACCTAACCCAGAAATTAGCAATGTCCATGTATCGTGCAACAACCTCTGGTGTTATTCCCCATGATCGACCGATGGCTTCCTGTATCTCCCATAGATATGCTTTGAATACAATTATGTTCTCCTTCTTCTACTTGGCTAGTGGCCCAGCTCTCAGGACACTATATCTTGCTCCCCCTGGTTGTAATGTGGTAGCAAAGACGACATATTCTGGTTCTCGCCATCCCATGAAAGCTATGAGAGTGATCATCCATGAGTAACGAAATTCCGTACCTACGTCCTACGCATATTTGCAGTCTATTTGGAACAAGTTTGATAGGTATGGCGCCCAACTCATGAAGGTGCCTTCTGTGCACTAAGCTTCCACAACAATGACTCATGCCAGTACTTCGTCCTTGCAGCATTTTCATAGTAGTTTGCAGGCTAAGATCTTTGCGCCCAATTGTGTCACGACATTGTTGATTTGTTTAATTATAATGCCTCTTATTCCCCTGTCGGTGCCATATTTCTTTTTCATCTCTTCTGCCAATTCTTTTTCCTTGGACTTATCATCCAGGATCAGTGCGAGATCCATACCCCTAGTGGGTAGTCCTATTATCTGCGTGATAAGTTCGACCATTATGTGGACGGGTTTTTCCAGCCATATATCCCCTCGATGCATAACTGCTAACAGTTGTTTTACGCATGTCGTCGCATATTGGCCTTTGCCAAAGTGTGGTATCTTCAGCAACCCTAGAATTCCTATTATGTCCAGTCCAATAGCCCACTGGTGTGGCTGAGTGATGGATTCTCCGAGTTGGTTCACAACTATTTTCTGCATAAAAACCTGTGGTGCAAGCTCTGGATATTTAGTGTCATATTCTACGTCATTGTTGGAATACTTGAGCTTCCCGACGTGACCTAATAGTTGCGGGTCCACTTGTACTCCCTCTGGTATGCAAGGTAGAAAAATATCTGCAGTTGGTTTCTTTCGAGGTGAGCTTGGTATCTGAATTTTTTCCTCCTACCGTAATGGTTGGTTTGAGGTTCCAACAACTTCTAGTTTCTTCTTTGCCATCCATTCTGCCCAAGCCGTGGCCATTTCCCCCATCGGCTCGACCGAAATAGAATCTGGGATGGGTCGTTGTGGGGCGTCTGGTTGCACTATTGCATCCAAGTTCTGTGTGCTTCTAGTGGCTCCTACGGCTGCTTCGGCGTTCTTTTGTGGTATTTCCTGGTGGGTTTATTCTTCTTTGTGTTGGGGCTCGTGTGTTGCTGCTGGTGTATCCTATTCCATGTCCTCTATTTTTGGTTTTGGGGCCTCCTCAAGTATGGGTGTAGACTCTACTGGAATTTCCTTTGGTGATGGGATTTCGTCAATATCGAAAATTTCTAGGGGTTGTTGTTCGCTTTCTTCCGGTGGTCCTTGCGACCTTGTCTAATCCCTGGTTGATCTGGTTGTATGCCCTGGTTCTACGATTTTTGGTGGTTCCATAATGGTGTCTGTCGAAAATTTGCGGGGTTTGAATGCCTTTGGTAAGATCTGTGGTTTCACTCTATCTGTTCTTGTTGCTATTGCTCTTTTCCTGTTCTCCGTCCATGAAGAGACTAACTGTTGTTGTGCTCGTGTGTTGTATGGGCTCGCCATGAAGCTTGTCAAGGACGTTTTCCTCCCTCGTGTGATTAATGCACCATAACTATAGGTTCAATGCATCTGCGGTGGTTTCGTACTTTCCATTATGCATGCTCTGTCATCTCTAGTTGGCACGTTTAATGTGGCATCCCCTCCGTCCTTGCCTTACTTTAACTCTGCTTTTTGTTGCTTGTCAACCTTCTTTTTCCGGTCTTTCCGGCGTGTTTCCTTTTTCGATATGGTCTTTATCTTTTCCTTGGTTGGCTTCATGTTTCATATGCGGCTTGTCCATCATGTTTTATTTTATTTTTTTTACTGCAGGGTGAGTGGTCAACTATCCTTATATAGGTTCATCTGACTCCCATTCACCATTCCTTTGAGGTCTATGCCCGCTAGATCTCTTAACTATACAGCTCCTCTATTTTTTATAGTTTTTACCTCGTATGGTCCTAGCCAATGAATTCTCATCTTTCCTTTGTGTTGTAACGCTTTACTATCGTAGAGTAACACTAGATATCCTTCCTTGAATGTCTTCCTCTTGATGTGGCAGTTGTGCCAAGATTTGTCTCTTGCTTTCTGTACTTGTTAATGGAATCCTGCCAAGATTTAGTCTTTCTCCATTGACAGTAACTGATTCAGTCTTTCCTGTACTATAGCTCATTCTGTTATTTGTGTAATGGTTTCTATACATAGGCTGGGTATTAAGAATTCTAAGGGAATTATTTCTTCTTGACCATAGACTAGTTTGAATGGTATGTGGCCAGTCAGCTTTTTACATGTGGTTCTATATGCCCTTAGTATTGCTGGTACCTTGAGATCCTAATCGTCCTTATTGACATTGCATATCTTTGTCAAGGCATTCTCTAGGATTTTGTTGAAGGCTTCTACCATGCCATTTTCATCTGGATGATATAGTGTGCTTCTCTGGTGATGAACTTCAAACTCTTCCAGCATCTCTCGGATGGTGCTATTTATGAAGTGCATTCCTTGGTCGCTCATCAAAATTCTTGGGCACCCAAATCTAGTAATCACCTGTTCAAACAGAAAGTGTGCAACTGTATTTGCACTGCAATCTTTTACTAGCGTGACTTCTGCCCATCTTGTTAGGTATTTCATCGCGGTGATAATGTATCTCACCCCCGTTCTTTTGGCTGGTGGGTTAATAGGTCCCACGAAGTCTATGACCCATTTTTCAAATGCTTGAAGTGTCACCTGTGGTCGTAGTGGTATCTTGTCCCTTCTATTGGGTTTGCCTACCCTTTGATAGACGTCACATTGCTGACAGTATTCTTTTGAGTCTCTATGGATCATTAGCCACCATAATTCTGCATGTAGTACCTTCTGCACGGTAGCTTTTCCTGCATAATTCCCTCCTACTATTCCATCGTGGGCTTCTGCTAAAATTCTTGGTCGTTCGTGGGCTAGTACATATCTTCGTAAGATACTATATGCGCCCATATTGTATATATGTCCTATGATCAATTGATAGTCAGTTGTGCGGACTACCAAGTTCTTCTTCTACACACTGGTATATTCTTGTGGCGCAATACCTGTGCTTAAGTACTGTATGATCTTTGCGAAGTGCTTGTCAACAATCTGTACTAAGAATAGTTGTGCATCTGGAAAGTTGTCTTCTAAATTTGTTGGTTCCTCTCCGTTTGTGACCCTCGATAGGTGGTCAAGACCTGCATTCATTTTTCTTGGTTTAACTATTACCTCAAAGTCAAATTCTTGAAATAATAATAACCATCGACAGATTCTCCCCCCCCCAACACTGGCTTGTTGACTAGGTATTTTAGGGTTGAGTGATCTGTAAACATCTTAAAGTGTTTTCCCAATAGGTAATGTCTGTACTTTTGTAGTGCATAAACCATAGCTAGGCCTTCTCTTTCTGTTGTGTTATAATTCTATTATGAATTTGATAATTTTCTACTTGAAAACGTTATCAGGTGGTCCAAGTCTCCTACTCCTGGTTGCGCCAAGATAGCTCCAAGTGTGATCGTTGATGCATCTACATGTACATGGAATGTCTTCTCCTAATCTGGAAATACCAATATTGGTGCAGTGACCATCTTCTCCTTTAGGGTATCCATACCATGTTGGCATTCGTCGTTCCATTGATACTTTTTATCCTTCCTTAACAGTTTTTCCATTGCTGTTGTAATCTGCGCATAGCCTTTGATGAATTTCATGTAATATCCCGTATGTCCTAACGTTGCTCTGAGTTGGCGGAATGTTTTTGGCACTGGTAGATTAACAATGACTGCGATTTTGGCTGGATCCACTAGAAAACCCTGTTTGCATACTATGTGTCCCAATAGTATCCCAAATGGTGTCCCAAATATGCATTTCTTGATATTCAGTGATTTTTGGCACTTTCTGCATCGTTCTAGCATCAGTCGTAACACTTCCACATGGTTTTTTAACAAGCTATAGACTATCCAATCATCTAGGTATACTTCGAGGAATTGATGGATGAACTTCTTAAATGTTGCGATGACCACTCTAGAAAATATCGCGGGTGCATTCTTGAGTCTGAAGAGCATGACTGTATACTGATAAGATCTCCATTCTGTCACGAACGTGGTCTTGTGTCTATCCTCCTGTGCTATCTTAATATGATGATACCCTGAGAATCCATCAGTAAATGAGTAGGCTTCGTGGCCTCCTACGTTCTCGAGTACTTCATCTATGAATGGCATGGGGAATGGGTCGTGTAGGCATGCATAGTTCAACTTCCTCAAGTTAACGCATATCCTGATCCCTCTTCCATGTTTCTTGTCATGTACTACCATCGAACTTACCCATTCTGATTCTTCGACTGGTTCGATGATGCCGGCCTCAAGCATCCTTTTGATCTCATCTTTAATTTTATGTTTATATATGGGATTCAATCTATATGTTCATTGTTTAATGGGTCTCGCATAAGGTCTGAGTGGTATCTTCATTTCTCCTAATTCTCCTGCTATGCCTTTCATCTCTGTAAAGGTTGTGGGAAAAAGGTCATTGTATTCGCGCAACAATTCTATGATACTTTCTAGTGTCTATTCTTCCTAGTAGTCTCCAATGTTGACCATCTTGGGTTGCTCGGCAATGCCTATGTTAACCTTATTTACCTTGATTGGTGCAGAGATGACCTCTGACTCTAAGGGTGGTCCTTCCACATCTCTCTCGCCTTCAGCTTCTTCAATCTGAATATGGTGCAGATTATCTTCATCCGGAGCTTCCTCCTGTACATGGTAGCATGACAGTAGATCCTTGACTGTCTGCTTATTTTGTTGTTGTACCTCTATGATATTTTCTACTTCCGGTTCTTCAATGAATATGGTGTTTCTGATCTATTTCAGGGGCACGTCTATGTTGGGGTTCTCATGGTCGAATGAGAAAGTGATTGTAAAGTTCTGTTGGAGTGTTACCCATGTCTTGGTTCCTTTATGCATTTCCTCATTCATATACCAATTCACTAGTATTCCCTCTAAAGTATGAATGAAGTGGTGAGACCATTCCTCTGGTGGCATCATTTTCCACAGCGTTTGGCATGCCTCCAAGTGTTCTGTTGGTGTGCCTAGTCCATCATATTTTTGTTGTTTGTTACCTGTCTGTTCTACGCCAAACCTTATGCGTAGTAATCACTTATATTGGTACCAATCTATGATAGTTTCTTTGTGTGCACCCCATGACCTGGAGGGTGTATCCTTTAATGCTAAATCCAGTGCTAGCAATCTCTGGTTTTCTAGTACCTCATTTTCATATTGTATCAAGAAAGTTTCCAAATCATTTAGCCCATGAAAGTTGGGTGGTTCTCTGATTTTTGTGCCAATCCATCTTACTGCACAGTCTATTCTGGCACACCTTCTCGTAGATAATTTGTGTAGTCTTTGTTACCAGTTTTCTAACCCAGTGTCTGAGTCTGTTGTGCACAAAGTAATGCTCTGCCAACTGAGTACCATGTCTGCAGTTGGGTTTTTGTAATCTGCATTGCGCGCAGTTTTTCTATACAACTGGCTGATCTCTTCTAAATCCAGGAAAGTGGGTTCTACGAACCTCTCGCCTTCTAATGGGTCGAGTGGGGCTATCACCCTGTAGTCCCCTGACTCAAATGTCATTTTTCTGGTTTTTAAGTTAATTATGGCCTAGTTTTCAAACACCCAATCCAGACCAAGTAGCACCAGGTAAGGTGTTGTGTCGTCTACTATTTTGATTACTTCAAAGTTTGCCTTAGTGCGCACCCCATCCAGGTCTACTGTCACTCCTTTCAGTCTACCTATTGGTAGGACTCTATGTTGATTTGCTAGTTTTAATTGAACCATTGAATATCCCAATGTAGGTTCTCCCATGCATTTCCATGTAGCTTTTGGTAGTACATTTACTTCGGATCCTAGATCTAGTATAACATCTCCCATATTGAAATCCCCAATGTAAGCATTTAATCTAAATTCCCTGCTTGTTCTTCTTCTTGTGTGTAGGTGGTTGACAGTTTTCAATTCTGGCTTATGTTTTGTCTCGTCGATACATTTTTCTAGGATGTTCTGTAATATCTTGATGGATGAAGGATCATTTAACATTTTGATGCATGATTGCAAAAAATATTTGAACATACTTACTTGTTCCTCGAGTTGTATTCGATTGGTATGGTCCATTGATGGCAACATTTAATATTCCAATGTCCTTGCCCTTGTCCTTGTACTTACTTGTTCCTCGGGTTGTATTCGGTTGGTATGGCATTTCATATTCCAGTGTCCTTGTCCTTGTCCAGTGTCCTTGTCATTCCAGGAACATTTTTTGTGTCTAGACTCATGTACTAGTCTAGTGCACGGTCCCTTAGCGTGATTACTAGTTGCACGAGTTTAGTGTCTTCACCAGTGATCTGATTTTCTTCCTAGATATTTGTGCAAATGAACATATGCTTCCCGGGGTCTTATGTCGCTTCTCCTCAAAACTCTAGTAATCTGATAGTAGGGTCATGTCCTACCATTCCAAATATTGAGCTACTCCCTCCTCCGTGTGATGTAGATAGTTGACTAAGGTTGCCTGAACTGGCTCCTCCAGTTGTTTCCCTTTGTGTCAATGTACTTCCTTCTATCATACTTCCTTCGAACTTTGGTTGTCTAAACGGTGGTGTTCTTTTTGGTGTATTGGTCGCACATGGGTTTATGGGTTCCACACTGACATTAATATTGAAGGGATGGTTTTCTTCTCCTCCTGTTCTTGGGCCTCTTATTTTCCTCTCATATGTGACACGTAGGATTTCCTCAATTTGCTCCACGGCCTGGAGATCCTCTACCTCTTCCTCATCGTTGGCCAAGCCCTCCCTCTCGGCTACGGCTCTCTTCTTGCTATTCACCTTATGTTGGTAGGGTGTTCCACTACACGTCGTTCCTGATGATGCCAAGATCCACTTGAGTTGGTCGTCATCCATCAAGATCGGGTCCAAGAGTTCCTCCTCCTTCTTCTTTGTATCCTTCCCTCCTTCCATTCCTCCTTTCTCTGCCAGTGCTTCCCCCCTTCCCCCATGCACGCAGGGAAGTCTAGTTGTATGATTCTATTGTCATCACACCTTTTTTATATAGCAGTATCTTGATAGAAGTATATAGTGATCGGATGTATCTTCCTCTAGGTCCTCATAGGAACTCTTGCTCGACTATGTTGTATGACTTTGCTATGTCTACCGTGAATTCTGTGATAAAGCCTGCTACAATACTATCAAGCCAAAATTCGACTGTGTGGGTGAATTTGTTGTTCTCCTACTGCAGTTGTTGGATCTGTACTAGATTCCAATATAGTTGTCGAATCTGGTTCATTGCATGGGCATCCTTTAAACTTAAGATCCACTCTTGTAGTAGATGCAGAAAATCACAGAAAAAAACTTCGTGTAGATCTGTATATATGTATTTATCCAGGTATTTACGCGGTGTGATCCTGGGGTTTTTATTGTCTTTTTGTGAAAACTCTAGCTCTTTGGTTCTCAACCAACCCTCGATTTCTTCTCTCGTGGGGTTCCAAGGTCTCATCATCCCCTTTTAACGGTTCATTGCTCTTCCTTCAGTTATTTATTCATTCCATCTCATTTACTCGGTCCTTTCTTGTTCCTCCTAACATGGCAACGGAACCATTTGTTGGTTACTCACTTCCCTTCAGGGGTTTTTTGAATTTTTGACCCAAGGTTCATGTCATTCGGTGTTCCAACAAATCCTCTAAAACTATCAGCCCTCCTGGTAAACCAGAAGGCAACAAAATGCCAGAAAGCGTTGTGCAGTCTCACCCGAGATAGTTTTAAATGGGTGGATGTAAGACTCAAGTGTTTACAGCCTAGGATAGAGTATGGGATAGGGGTTTCTCGAATAGGGTTAGATATCATGAGCCATAAGGGAGAGTACTTATTCCTTGGATTCGCTTACGAATATCCCACAGGTTAATTAAAGTTAACTATAAGTAGATTCATAACCAAGTATTAACTCATTAATCAAGTTTAACCATCAATTGATGAAAGAAAGAAGAACCACACATACATTTAACACATTACATGAGAGTTATCGTGGTTCACCCCCTCCTGGGCTACATCCACAAATATTTGTCTCTTGGCTCTTGTATTATGATAGTTCTGCATTTACGGTGCCTCACACTTACAATTCTCCACAAAACTGGGTAAGATCTATGCGAGGCGAACTAGATCGCACCAGGCTCCACAGCCTGTGGTCTAATCCTTAGATCTACCTCTCCTTGGGTCTCCTTTTCTCAACAGCTTACAAAATCAGTTCGTACCTCTTAGAACATTACAGAAAATCGCTAACAACTACTAGCGAACTCTCTATATGATACTTTCGTATCTATATTTCTACATTTCGGGCTCTTCAACCTTTTACCGAATATTAAAAAAAACCTAACCCTTATTACGTTGGGTCTTTCTCCCATAATCGTTTTTCTCCTCCTCCAGTTTTCTCTTTCCTTTGTGCACGCTTTCTTGCATGCATGTGTGCTACTCTTCTTCTAGTTGTTACTTCAGTTTTCTGCATGCTTTCTTTCCCACGATTGTTCTTCTTTCCTCTTCGGCCTGGTGCCAACAAGCAAGGTGACACCTAATTTATTAAAAATATTGCCACACTTTCACTTGTTCACACACAAAAGTCACTACTCACTCACATAGTTTTTCATCTCAAAATGTGGAGGTTGAAGTAAGTTTCCTCCAAAGGGATTCTGAAACACCCCACCCTTTTCTTGATGAAACTATCCAATCCCCCTTAATTTTAACGAGATTGGCTCACACCCCCAATCTCTCAAACAACCGCATCTAAAAAAATTCTAAAAACTCACTAAGTTTTCCTCCACAAAAGGTGCCAAAAGAAATTTTTTAGTCTAGGTAGGATTTCGGGGATAGGCATCCAAAAAACTCCCCATTATCTGGTTCTCACATCTTCAAACAATAGAAGTTGTCAAATAGGGAACTTTAAATCCTCCAAGTCAAGTGTTCCTAACACCATAAGATAGGGAGATACTTGTGAAGGGTCGAAAGTCGAGGTCTGGTTGTTCTGTGCGTCCCCCCTTGAGGCACCCACCTCTTCGACAGGATCCAACCCGTGACCCATTTTTAAGGATTCTAAGGATTATATCTAAGGAGTCTTCTCATTTATATTGATTATTCATTAATCCTTAGCCCATGACCCATTTCTAAGGATTCTAAGGATTATAGAACCATTAGATAAATGAGAAGAATCCAGCCCATGACATATGATATAGCTAGGATGGTTTTTCCCCCGAGTTCAACAGGGACATTTTGGAAGAGCCCCTCAAGAGACGAGGGTCGTCCGTCGTAATCCCTCAGGGTAATGGCGGAGGTTATTAGCTCTGGAAAGCCAAGTTTCTGCCATACAGTTTTGGACATGATGGAAGTGGATGCACCTTCGTCGATAATGCAGCGGTGGACTATGATATTCTGGATTTTAACCGGTACTTGAAAAGCGACAAGAGCGGGGAGACGGGGTTCTCCACTGTCGAGATCAAATGTGATGAGTCGAGTATCGGCAGGGTCAACTGCCCCCAGGGTGGAAAGTAATTATTTATATTGAGTATGATAGGTTTGAAGAACTTCTAAGACTGACATGGCAGCGGGGGATTGTGCCAAGTCATCGACCAGACTATAATTGTGGGTTGCCCTAGCTTGAGGGTTGTGGACATTCCTATGCAACAGGATGTGAGGGATGTGAAGAGGTGTTTCAGTATTAGGGCGCAGAATCATCAAAGGTGGTCCATACATGACTGGGGTGGCCTCTGAGGTAGTGGGAGTAGGGTCAGAGGGTGTGTTGTATTAACGACCGTGCATTTGTAGAAGGATTTCTTCCTCACTAGTGAGGAGGATAGTTCGATCTGCAGAAGTGCCTGAGTTGTGATATGGTCCTGCCTGTGGTGGGGTAGGTTGTATCTCTTGTTGGGTGTTCATCACCCCTTGATGTGGTATGGGGTTTTGCAACATGGCTAGGGGTGGGTGCTGCACATATTCTTGTGGGGCCTGTTGGGGGGCAGGTAGTACTGGGGAACGTGGTCCATTTCCAGATTCTTTCATCCATTTAAAGTCTGTTATTTGAGGGAAATGGTGAGTATAATGGCCATACTCACCGCAAAGGGCACAAGGGAAGTTTGTTTGAATATTGTTGTTGTTCTTCCCTTGGCGTTTGTTGTTATTTCCCCCTTGGGGGTTTTGGTTCCCTTGGTTTTGGTTGCCCCCGACAGTGTAATTCGGCTGGGGTTGGTTCTGGTTTCCTCTTGGTCTGGGATTATTATTGTTTCGATTTTTTCCTTTCTTCCTGACATTGTTCGACTTATGGGATGGATTAACTGTATTCAGTTGTTCAAAATTTTGATATTGTTGAATGGGAAAGGGTTGAACAAAATTAACCCCAGCATGTGGTTGTCCGTGTGGGGAAGGAATGGGCTAGGCGGGGGAGGCAAAGGAAAGTATGGATTATTCTGTGGTAATGATCCATAGGATGTGTAGGAAGGCATGACACTTTCACTAGTGTTTAGGGTGTAAGCAGAGGTAGAGGGGGTACCGGAATTAGGTTAGGATGCGGGGTGTATTGTGGGTGTTGGCGGTGGTCCACTGGTGGGTGGAGAAAAGGTTAAGGGGTATGGTTGTGGATAAGGGGGAGGATTATAAGAAGGGGGTCTACCATATGTTGGTGGATATTGAGGTGTTCCATACATTGGTGCTTGTTGGGGATGTGAATTGTGGTGTGTAGTGGTACTATTCAATCCATCCGTTGATTGAGACATCCCAAGTTTGTCCTGGCCGAATGGAACGGGTCTCGAGGCATCTGGTAGGAACATATACAAGTACCCTGACTGTGAGTAAATGAGTTCAAACTGTTGGGCCTTGCTAATGGCTTCTTCTTCAGACTGGGGGAAGGTGGCGACTACATCTTTGGAAAGGAGGGAAACAAGTGATTTGAGGAACCAATTGAGACATTGTTGTGGAGTAGCTTCAGCTTTCCAAAGACTACGTCACCGACGCCATTCATGAATGTGGTCAACGATGTGCATGGCATAGGTTTGTTTAAATTTCGAGAGTAGTTCAAGGCCGTTGTCATGATGAATTGGTAGTTGAAATAAGGTCAATAAACCTTTGGCCAAGGATTCAAAGGTCACATGGGATCCAGATTTTTCTTCTACATACCACTTAGTTGATGGCCAAGTGAGTGTACGTTGAAATAACCTTAATCAGACAGAATCATCCATGATGTTGTTTGAAGAGCACCATAAGTGGAAGGTCGTGATATGGTTGGCGGGATCATCTCCTAGTTTTCCTTCAAACTTGGGGATGTCTGAAGGTAGTTTGGTAGGCATTGCAGGCCATGTGGGGTTGTGCAATATAGGATCATTGGTGAGTTTAGTCAGATCTGGTATGTTGAGAGAAGCCTAGTATGGCATCTGAGGTGGTGGCGAAGGGTTAGTCTCAGCCATGGTGTGAGTGTTTTCCATACCTGACCCTCGTGGTGTGTTTGTACTCTCCCCTTGAGAAGAAGTTGGCCCCTTGCTTCTGGGTAAAGGAGAATGTGGGGATGTTGGACCTTAGGAAGTGGACCCAAGCAAAGTGGAACCAGGAAAAGTTGATCCCAAGACAATAGCACTCACAGGGGTGTGGGAAAGTATGGCCGATGAGTTGGCAAGACTAGGAACTCCCCCGAGGATGGGAGGGAGATTTAGCAAGCATCTGGAACGACGGGGATTCTGTGGGTCCCCTATGATGTTCGACTAGCAAAGTGGATGTGTGAAAATGGTGATGAGAGAAATTAATGAACAAGAGAGTTTCTATAACTTGGGCCTCCACAATATATCTCACAATCATATGTAATTACAAGAAAAACATACATAAATCAATTAATAAAGAAGCATACATGTGGGTAGGTGGATTTTGTCTGCGTGGGAGAACAAAGAAAATAAATTCTCGTGTCCTAAAAGACGTAATTTCCTTCTTCTCAAACAACACTGGACCTTCCAATAGCACTCAACAGTGGGATCTGGAGCCACCGGAAGAGGAACTAGTGAAGAATGAAGTAATAAGTTATAATGAGGGGCAGAGGGTGTATATCCTGAAAGAACTGATGATATTTCCCAATAGCCACACAAAATCCAATCAAGGTGCAATTGCAGCCCACAATTTCCACCTGGATAGATGTCCTAAAATTTGGTCACTGGGTACCTCGGTCAAAGTGTGGCATTTAGATTTTCGGCCTAAGAAATGGGTCACGAGCGGGATCCCATCCAAGAGGTGGGTGCCTCAAGGGGGGACGCACAGAACACCGGTTGCAAATGGACATAGAAAAATTAATGGGGGGAATAAGTTTCCAAAAGAGAGGCAAGGGTCTAAAAGGGGGCCTAAGGGGGAATTATTCACATGTGTTAATCCCAACCCACCTTTCTAAAATTATTATTGTGTATGAACCCTCTAATTTACTTTTGAGTGATCCAAGTGTAAATTCTAACCTTGTACAATGTCTACTGTAAACAGATATTCAGAAAAGAACAGAAAAGATACAATGG
>ML791107.1:387360-411195 GCA_009831015.1 Picea engelmannii | reverse complement strand
AAAAGGGGCTTATGAGTTAGTATATTATGATGGTATCCCTTTGAGTGAACCCAGGAATGGGTTGTACTTGAAGAAGTACTATGCATAAAATCACATGTGCACGAGTACTTGTATTTTTATTGTATCATACTTCTTGTGTGTTATTGTAGCTTGTTTTTGTCATTATCTGGTCTCTGCCCTTATGTGACGTTGTGTTTGATTTCCAAATGTCGGAGTCTTCGCTACCCTACATTGGCTTCGTTGATGGCGCTAGCCATAGTACTCAGAACCTTTCCTCCACTGCATGATCAATTTACGCCCCTACAAACAAACTTGTCTCCTTACGAGGTGTGTGTCTCGGTCGTGCAACCAACAATATTGCAGAGTATAGTGTCATTATCGAATTGTTGATTGATGTTATCTCACTCAGAATCCATCATTTGGTTGTGCGACTCGATTCGTAGCTTGTAGTACTACAGTTAAGTAATGTCTATACTATTCGAAGTCCTACTTTGTTACGGGTGTATTTGCGAATTCACCTCTTGGAACGTTATTTTGATTATATTGAATATCAGCATATTCCTAGATGTCTAAATACATTAACTGATGCATTGGCTAACTATGTATTAGACAGACATTTGGATCATTTATAAATCAATCACATCAATTTTCACACAACACAAGATAAACTGGTAGAATTCGTATGTATATATAACGATCAAAAGAGTTTTTACAAAAAAGTTATGTCCGAGGACCAAAATTTGAAAATCTGAAGCTCATAGCTTCTACAAAGTGACATCATGGATGACGTTCATGGTAACACACGACTGCACGGGCAACCCTACGAAGAAGTCGGCCAATGGACTCTGACACTCCTACTGTATGAAGCTGATAACGTTGTGGAACCTCTCCAAGAGGCATGTCTGGAATATCTGTTGTCAGAGCCTCTAGGTTTTGTTCCACCGCTTCATAATCCTCAGCGTCCCATCGTGGCACTGGCACCACCTCTCCTCGCCACTGAATAGGAGAAGTACCAGGAGTTCGGTAAGGTCCCACATCTGTGTCATCAAAAACAAATTTTGTATTTATTCCTTGGACGAACATATAAAAAACATTTGCATATGATAAAATTCACAAAAACATTTAAAAAGAAAAAAATGTGTACTTCTTACCAAGTTCCCCCACTGAAAACCCTCAGGCAGTACCAAGTCTGGATCTCCTTGGAAATCCAACCCGACATAAGCATAATCGTTGACCATCAGCATCTATGGTCGCAACCAGTCGAAGAAGGTATCATCATATTTGATAATTGGTCCAGCTACATGTCGGGCCATGAGCTGACACCGTCTCAGCATTCTTGGATCTGTTGGGGCCGGTAAATCCCACTCAACCTACAACCTCAATAACGGAACCCTCTCGAGAAAGAAGGACAGCAACAAAGACCCATACCCGAATTGCTTCAGGTTGCCTCGCCTGCATTTGGTCAACTGTCTTTTCATGCTACGAAGCACTGCATCTGCCTAGTTAAAAACTTGAGGCTCAGTACACTCTATGGCATACTAAAAGTATCTCTGAAGAGCCATGTGAGGAGCAGCGCTCCCATCCATACGAGAAATGGTGAACAAAATAGTGCGGAGGGTCAAATCTCGCACTCCCCAAATGGAAACTTTCCCTTTGCTCCTCTCTGCCTCTAGAACACAGTGTAAGCGGCAGTACTCACTCATGGGCATCCCACCACCTCTGCCACCAGTCAATCTCACGTGGTACCCACGTCGTGACAGTCCTGTCAAGAAGTAAATGTCCTCAATATCCAAGGACAATGTGTGGACCCCTACATGGAATACTTGCTGATCGGGATCCCACATATGCACAAGGTACTCCAATAACCTGACTTGGGCCCTCATGCCTGGGATACGAAAGAACTTCAGAAGACCACAATTTCGCAAAGCGGCAACGGTGGGTGGATGATTTCTGACAATGGCATTATCTTCTTCGTGCTCCTTTTCGCGCCATTCCAGAACCATGGTGATGGCCAAATACCTACATAAGAAGCACAAGAAGAAGATTAATAACTCTATTCAACATTTGGTATCTTTTCATTGAGCAAAACTTTAAAAAACTTTTACACTTTGCGGTTCTCGCAGGTGCCCTTTTAGGCACAGTGCGAGGTTCTCGTAGGCACCTTTAAGCTCACCTGCGAGAATGACCCATTCTTGCAGGTCCCGTGTAGCTCACCTACGAGAATGGCTGAGTGCAATAATAACCCCCAAAACAAACTCAAAACGGTGTTTTTTGCCAATGAAAATGAAAAATTAAACCATGAAAAAGTAGAGGACAAAGAGCCTACCTCACTACCATTGACGGTTCGTCGAACGGATGCTCGTAACTCCCACAATCTGACATCGAATTTCAAGGGTAAAAGAGGGGTTTTTGGGCTCAAATAGTGGTAAAGTTAAAATGATATGCTAAAAAGAGTTTTTACCCCTTTATATTTACTTTTACCATTTTATTGATTTTTATAACTGTTTATTTATTAAAACCTAATGCCTAATGCCCTTTTGAGTACAACTTTTGCAGGCGTAACGACTTCGATGTTCGTGTACAGGGATGCGGACATATTTTTTCTTCTTCATTGCATGTTTTGATTGTTTTTTATGGTTTTTGTACAAAACCTCGAGCTTGGTCTTTGTCCGTTCTCACGCTCGAAAATACATGAGAACGCGATCGAGCACACTTTTATCACTTTTTCAGGCTCAACAAGGTTATACGAAAAAGGAACCCCCCTAGAGTCCTCTTTAAGCTCTTTTTAGACTCTCTAAACATGAAAAGATAGCCGAGCGACCTTGCTATTTTCACGCTCGATAAAGTATTTGAAGAAAGCGCCTGTTGGGCAATAATTTATCTTTTTTTTGGTCTCATCAGACTATTTTACGAAAAAGGAACTGAGAGAGTTCTCTTTTAAGTGTTTTTCCAGACTCTATAATCATGAAAAACCTTCGAGTTTTCTATCTTTGGACTCGTTAAACAAACATAGACAGACCCGTCAGACCCGTCATGGGACCGAACCACTCCTTCCTAGGGTTCGTTAAACATACTCCGAAGGACTTATCCGAAGGATAATCTTATATCAACAAGTATATGTTATCCTCCTCAAGCTTGTGTAAAAATAAAGAGGTACTCGCCAGAAATGGTGGGGGGAAATTTGGGAAAGGGATGTGTTCTCATATTCACATTAATTGGCAGTAAGTGTCGTTCTTGAACATGACACCCCCTATTCATTATTTGAAGCCGGTTTGGGAAATCCATTTATCTCTCATTCGATTTGCTACAAGGTCATACCCTGTGTCGTCTCTGAGTCAATGCTGCCAAATCATTGGTCATGTCGTTCATATGTTCAAGAGAAGTTCATCTAAAACCTCTATTAAGTCGGCCATCTATAGTTGTCCATTCTCTCTATGTTGGCCTTCCCTGTGTCCATTCCAACTTACATCATACTCTGTTCCACCTTCAAAATCTGTTACTCATTTCGTTTCATTGATGGGGGATACATCAAGGCCCTCCTGTGACGAGTTTTGTTCCGTTGACTTCAGCTCATTATCCGAAAACAAGACTTAGAAATTCTTTGGTACCTTGGAACCTGCATGCCTCAATGGCAGGTTTCCTTGCTTTCGACAGTGGGTTTACATCATTAACCCCTGACCGAAAGATTCCGTCAGATGTTCGACCTCAACTCATTCATTCACATTCGAAGGATTGTACTAGAGTACCTTGGGAGTCATTGACATTAATGGTGATTTCCCTTGCACTTATTAATGGTTTCATCAATGACTGGTAATCAAGTGGTTTCTGCCATGTTCGACTTCAACACATGTAATCACATGGTTAGATTCATACTTTTGGGCAACGGGATTGAAGACCCTGGATATCATCTCCTTGTCTGGGTTGCGATGGGATATGTATAATCTGCGACACATAGATCCACTTTGTATGTCGCGTGGCTATGTCGTCTCACTTTGAATTTTCTTGCATGGATCCACAGTGTATTCCTAGTGGCTATGCTATATTTTGACGGCCTGGATCCACAGTGTATGATTGGTGGCCATGACCTATGCCTATAATGTCATCCGTCCGTGATCTAGGTATGGGAATGCCTACCTCAGAACTAGTATGATATTCTGCAGATGCTTGGTTGTTCGCAGGTTTCCGATTAGGTGCGCTCCTGGTTTCCAACATGCACACACACATAGTTTACAAAGTATTTCGGCTATCACTAATTCTAGCCTCATACTTTGGGGGGCATTCTGTTACCCATGATTTTGGTCATCATGATGTTGTATTGATGATGGTGTACTCAGGCTCCTAATAAGAAATTTCTCCTGAGAAAAGTGACATTCATCTCTTCCCAGAAAACATATTTTTGAAGAGAGTTCGCTGGTTGCTTATATCCTAGGGTGCGAGAATGACCCATTCTCGCAGGCTGCCTTCAGCTAGGGTTTGAACTTCTCACACTGTGCTACATAGCTAGGGTGCAAACTTGTTCTAAAGCTTGGAAAAAGATGAAGTCTCGATGGTTCTAGAAGGGAATCTTCTAGAGAATGGGTTGGCATTCGAATGATTATCTCTTTACTGGTTTCCCTGATATTGTGGGATCATTCTTATCCAAGTAACCATCTCATCCTCTCCTATATATTGATGGAATTCTCATGGAAAAGGTTAAGCAAGATTCATTGGAGAATTGGTGAAAGAATTGTGTGAAGGACCTAACTTGAACAGGAGCTTGGAGACTCTAGCAAGTCTATCAAGAGGGATTTGATTTTATTCATACAAGGATCGAGCAAGTGTGTGTGTGTTGGAGCCAAGAGCCACCGAAAGGAAGCTTGCGACATCAAGACGATCAGGTTGTATCTTCTACTTTCGATTAATATGATATAGTGGCATGTCCTTTTCCCATAAAGCCATTATTACTTTATTGTGTAATTCCTTGATCATACACATAAGTTGACAGTTGAATATATTTTGCTATCTTCACTTTGGTTGGTTTGTTTTGTCTTGGTCTTGACCTCACGAGAGCACCGGAGCAAAGCAGGAGCAACAGAGACCCTAAGAAGTGATACGAAAGTATGTTACTTGTTCCTCCCTACTAGTTAATTCAATGGTCATAACTTAGGGAAAGAGTCATGTTCTGTCCTGTTTTGTTCTAGATCCAGGTGGATCTAGGGAGATCTGTTAGTTTCTGCACCTACCGATTAGTCCGATAACAACTGATGATCCCAATGACAGATCAACTATTGTAACAACAAAGATTTCCCCCTGAGGGATGTACCCTCTTGATAGAAATTCAGGAGGCCATTATCCATTAAAAGGTCATGTGTCGGCTGTGAAATATGGCAAGGGAACAACTCCCTCTCCCTCTCCCTGGCCTCCCACTCATGCACAAATGTGTGTGTCTCAACCTGTTGTTGTTGTTGTTTCTCCTCCTCTCGTTGTCGTCATCTTTGTCGATTCACATACAAATACTGTTAAGCACATATATATAGATAAAATAAATTGAAATTATAAAACAAACACATATATAAATGACGTGTATTTATAAAAATCTAAAATTGTTTTTTTGCAAAAAAATATAAAAAAGTAATCGGTGCGCTTCAAACAGAACATAAACCTCGTCGATGGCACGTGATATCAAACAAACAACATTGTCATGTGGTGTTGTTACTAATGTGCACCAATGCCATGTTTCTTGTCATACCACTATATATTTTAGCGGTGCGTCCCATAAGACGCACTGCACTAGTAAATTGTGAAATAATCGGCCCAATGTCGTGCTCTTTACAACAACAATGCATTGTTTATACCTAAAGGCACCACTAGGTTTAATTGTTTCATCGCAAATTAAGCGATGTGATGTGTTAATATGAATGCATCGGTGCAACCATGTTATTGTAGCATTGACATTACATTTTGTATTATGTTGGCTTGTGAAGAGCACCAGTAACGAGGCATCCAATGAAATGCCCCAACACGTGAAATCGTACAATAGTTCCCCGCTGCAGCGCTTTTAACCGCATCAGTTCATTTCGTTAACAAAGACGCATCACAATGCTAAAATTTATGGCATGCAAAATCATTGGTGCACCCGTTTTACCATAGCACTAGCATGATGTCTAGCGGTGCATTGTATTACTAACCCACCACTAATAGGGCTTTACAGAAGACAAACCGTGATGCTTATTTTTCAAAACTTGTTGCGGTGCATACTTTTAGTGTTTACGCATCGATGCTCCACGCTTATTGTCACACCACCACATATTGCAACGGTGCATCTTATAAGTCACACCACTCTGATAGATTATCAAAATTTCGGCCTAATATCGTTGTCTTTACAGCATGAGTGTGTTTGTTAGACTTATGGGCATCGCTAGGTTTAATTGTTTCATCGCAAATTACACGATGTGATGTGTTAATATCAACACATCGGTGCAACCATGTTATTGTAGCACCAACATTACATTTTTTATTACGTTGTATTGTATAGAGAACCTTTAATGGGACATCCAATGAAATTCCCCAGCATGTGAAATCATACAATATTTTCTCGGTGGAGTGATTTTAATGGCACTGATTCATTTCATTAACAAAGACGCACCGTAATGCTAAAATTTATGGCGTGCAAATTCATCAATGCCCTTTGTTAAATTGAAAGCACCAGTGTGCCTGTTTTACCAGAGCAATGGAATGGTGTCTAGCGGTGCGTTGTATTACTAATGCACCACTAACGGGGCTTTACAAAAGACAAACCGTGATGCTTATTTTTCAAAACATGTCATGGTGCATAATTTTAGCGTTTACGCACCGATGCTCCACGCTTATTGTTGCATCACCAAACATTACAGTAGTGCATCTAATAAGTCGCACTACTCTAATAGATTATTAAAAATTATGCCCGGTATCGTTGTCTTTACAACACTGATGTGTTTGTTGGACTTATGGGCACTGCTAGGTTAACTTTATTTATCGCAACTAAAGAAGTGTGATGTGTTACTATTAACACGTCGGTGCTACCATGATAGTGGAGAACTAGTGGTTTGTTCAATGTGCATTGTAAAGGATGGAGCACCTAGAATGAGGAATCCAATGAGATGCCCTACTACACCGATTCGGGAAATATATGTCTTGGTATAGTTTTGTAAACAACACCAGTGCGTTTGGTTAAAATGGTTGCACCGCTACGTTAAATTTTATAAATCATTAAGTTAGCGGTGTGTTTAATTAAGTGAAATGTATCAATGTTGGTCAAAGCAAATTATCTATTGGTTGCAGGGTGTTCCAAAGGAAGCACAACTTTGTTTTTAAAATCTATCGTGGTGCTCTTGCTTGAAGGGCACCAGTGCGTTCATATATATGAGACACACAGAGGGAGGTGCTTACTTTGCACAGTAAACACCACTTCGGGGTGAGCCGAAGAGTTCAGGCACAACATGTAGAATTGGAAAAAAAATGAAAAAAATGCCAAATTTCAAGCTAAATTCAAATTTTAATTAGATGAAAATGAAAATAGGAAGGTAATAAACAATTTACATGGTCTCTTGTGTCCCGAGGAGTCATGGTTTCACCATTGAGAGGAAATGAAATTTTGTGGTAATTTTCAAAATTTGGAAATGTGTGGAATCTACCAATGGAGCTATCCAAGTAATTGTAAAGCATTAGAAATAGGGAATGGAAGGAGGGTGAGGATCGATGATTTATTGAGAGTTTGGAAGCATGGGTTGAACTGTAATAATGAAAATAGGTTTGGTAAAAAAAATATTTACCCTACCGCGGTGTGCCTGGTGACAGAGAGGTGCACCGGTGCATAATGTAGAAAGACATTGGTGCACTTTATTCGATGTGCATATTTTTTTATTATGATGGTGCTTTTGAACATTGATGTATTGGTGCTTAATTGTTTATGTACGGACCGATGCATATCTACCTTAAAGGTGCACCGATAAAAAAAAAAACCTTTGCAAAAACCTTTGGTTGTCTGCCTCTGCTAACAATCTCTACTATAAAGAGAGAAGGGATAGATTTTTCAGGGAGATTCCGTAAAAAATTTCACAAGAAGGTGTTCTCCTTATAGTGGGGAGGGCATGTTAGGGACCTTGTTAGGAAAAAAGAAATAAAAAAAAGAGGATCACAAAGCAATAATATAAAACATACGCGGAAATAAAACACAGAAGACACACAATACAATACAGACACATATATACATGGTTCACCCAATATGGGCTACATACACCAAAGAAATTGTAGTCCTTCCGTTAGTATTATCCAACAAATGAAGGGATACAACCTACAACATACCCATTGTAACTTTCTCTTATTTTCTCATAGTCTCCTCTCTCATAATAGAATATTCACTCTCATCCATGGCCACAATACAATTCCCTCATACATAAAAGAGGGTTTCCTTCTAGGGAAAAAAACCCTAACATAACTTCTACCATCATATCTTCAACCAAAGGATGAACGGATCATATTGACTATGAAATGAAAATATTTTACAAGGCAATTCCCCCTCTTCTGGACCGCCTAGCAACAAATGTGGGGGGGAAATACCCCCTACACCCCCCTGTTAGGAAATGATATCCAAACAAGGCTAAAACAAGACCTTTCAATCAGGAAGATAATCATTCTCCACAACCAATAGACCTAACCTCCCTAACCCCTCACGTAGGTAGAATAATATGTTTTCTATGTAATAAAGGTCGACATTAGTAAATAAGTCCTATATAATAATGTGAACAAGTCTAATGTAAGATGACTTAATAGAAGTTTCCACTTCTAGAAAGATCTTCCTCTGGAATGTTCTTTAGAAGGTAAAATTAGTATAAATAGGAGTAGAAGGCATGGGAAAGTTCCTTCTTGATAATTATTTTGTAATTGAGTTCTGCTCTGTTGGAGGTTGCCCCCTTGGAGAGGCAAGTGAGCTTGGCTTTCTATCAATAAAGGTATCCTTTCTAAAGTTATTATTCTCTATATTTTGATGTTTATGTTGGTATTCATCATAATAATTATATTTTTGCTCTACATAATACATCTGGTGCCTTACACATTGTTTCATTCTCCCTTCCATTTCTCATTAGAAAAGTTCAATTTCAACATTTTAATTTTAGTTCTTTTATTTCAACAAATCAAACACCATTTTTCAACCAATACAAGCCTTAAAGGATGGCATATTTGGTTCATGACATGAAACCAAGGCTCTAAAATTAAACAATGCTTAATAAAACAAACCTCATTTTTCAACAAAATCACAGATTCAATGTAGGTTAGGACCATGGAGACTGATGTTATGAGTAAACACTCCAAGGTTGACAACCATACCTCTAAAACTAGAAATTTAATAATGAAGAGGATAAGGCCTTTCATAACCATAAGTTGTTTTAGGAAAGTGCCTTTATCACAAGCATGAAGTAGTAAGTCAAGATATGAAACTATGGGATTACCCCCCATACCAAGCAGTGGGTGCAAGAATTTTAACATGACCCTTAGGAAGATCGTTTGATTCAATCCATCTTTAGGAAGGTTATTGGTTTTGAAATCCATCCCATATGATCTAACTCAAACATGCACACTTGAACAACAACTTCCCTTCCTAAGCGTATTTTTTGAAGAGGCAACTTAGTTCCCAATGCTAGGACTTCCACCTAAGTGACTTCCTCATGGGGTTTACAAGTAGTACTTGAGATATATTCCATTCCCTTTTTAATCCTCCTTTGATTTCCATCACCTTTGTTGATTACCCTATGGGGTAATTATAACTAGTGTCTTTCTTACCTTCACTTCAGTTGCACCCTCTACAAATTTTATCACCCCTAGTGGAAGTTCAGTTAGAAGCCCCCTTCTCTCATCTAGGTTGCTTGAGCCATGTTTAGTGTGTCATAGGGGTATGTTTTCTCTTTTTCTTTTTTCTTGTTAAGGAAAAAAATGAATAATTGATTAAATAATCCATCAACCTTTTCTCTAAATTAACCTGTACCACCCATCGATTTCAATTGATCATAGGATTTGATTAATTGATTCATTGACCTTAGATTTGAATCAACCTTTCACATATTGGTTTTTGTTAATCCTAACTTGATAATTTGACGTTCTCCTTTGGTTTGTTGGTTATCTTGAGTCCGGTATAAGTTAACCTTCTTCATGAGTAGGCTAGCACCCCTTAGTATTTTAAGTTGACCTTCATTCCTTGATAGATGTTCCCCCCTTCCATATTGAAACCATTTTATCACCTTAGCTTAGTTTAGAATGGTGAATTCCTGAGGAAATTCCAAGCAAGGGAATCACTTTGTTTCGTTCATTTGGAAATGTTCGTGAACCCATCATAGCTACCTTGAATCTTTTTGAACATGAATTTAGGTTATCTTGTTTGTGCGCTTTCTCCCTCAATCCAAACCAAATCTAATGAGGCCCCCTTACCTTCACCAAATGTTAACTTAGTCATATCTCCTACTTCTCATCCTAACCAAAATATAGTTTCCACTTCCCTACGAACCATTTAAGTAAAATATGAAACCCAAGTCTAAGAATAGGAACCAAGAGAAAGGGGGAATTGAAACTAATGTTTGGGGTAACACCATAACCAGCCAAGGTCTAACATAACTGAAGCAGAAGATAAATAACAATAGAGTCAGGACTAACCACCTTTGCCCCATCTGTGGAGTAAGTGGTCATCGTATTCACCTTTTTCTATAGCTCCAAATTTTTTGTGACTTGTGCACTCATAATGATGAACCTAGTCAAGATCCTTTTGCTATGTTACAACAACCCACCCCTCAACCCAAGTCCAATGCTACTGAGGTTGAGGATCCTCAAGATTTGAATACTTTGGTTTCTCACCATTAATTGACTAGTCCTCTCAAGAAATCCACCTCATTACCAAGTCAAAACCTCCAAAATAAGAGGCCATCCCTTCCACTTATAGTGGCCCATTTCCCACTGGATCTTCTCACCATAAGGAAAATAGAAGGGTGAACCCTTCAGATTCTAATGTTGTTGAATTTGACTTGGACCAACTTACACAACCATTCCTTCTTTCCTCCAACCCTTTCTAAATTGATGTCATCATCTATAATCACAAGTTTTATCAATGTCTCATGGATGAATGATCCTCTTCCTATGTTATGTCCTTGCCTTCCAAGCAACACTTTAGTTCTCCTACCCTTACTTATTTGATGAGTAAATTATGGGGCTTTAATGGTAGACTATGTGAATCAATGGGAATTTGGCCCTATATTCCCATTAAGTTAGCTAGTATGATCATTTTAGTTGTTGTCGTGGTTGCAACCACTCTTGTTGATTTTAACCTTATCCTTGGACACAACTATCTGTATGTTATGGAAGTTGTGTCTTTTCTCTTTCACATGATGTCATTTCCACATGAAGGATGCATTATTACCATTGATCGACTCTCATTTTATATTCCACAACCACTTTTGACCTTGCAAGACAATGTCTCACCTTTCGTGGTTCATTCATAATCTATTTCTATTGTTTGGTTGGACAAATATCCTTCACAAATGCCTAGTGTAACCACTTCCTATATTTTCACTATCTCCACTCACAATGAGTATGAGAGTTTAGATTCTTTAATTATATTATATTTGGAGATTGAAAATGTACCTTGGCCCTTCACACTAATGGAGCCATTTTCACCCCCCATGTGTGAAAGCACCTTGGACTCTTCAACCATGAACTTCCATGATAATGAAGAACTATTAGAGGCCATGAATTGCTTTGATAATTCTTTGGATTTTCTCCAACTTTGTTGTCTTATCGATCATCTTTATGGGCCTCATTGCTCCATTAGCATACCCAATGACTCCATCTCATCTAACAATTAACATTGCTCTGAATCCCCCTAACAATACCATTTATTTCACTTGAGGAAAATAAAATGGACCACCCTTCCATGTCAAAAACCAATGATATCTTCAATTCCAACCTTCCAACACTACAAATTTCACTTGAGGAGGATAATTTGGACCACTTTTCCAAGTCAAAGAGTGTTTATTTTTCTACCATGTAAAATATTGTCACACAATTTAAGTTTACCAACAATTCCATGGATTTTATGGCTTATAAAGGATCACATCATAGCTTAAATATGACGGGTTCCCTTGAAATAACATTGATTTTCCATTTGTCACCCATTTTGAGAATTATCCATAGGACCGTGATCCCTTCTAGTTTGAGATTACACTGTGTGAGCCACATTCTCCTTTCTCAGCTCTTTCCAGCCAATCCCATAAGGACTCCCACCCATTGTGTTTTTCCTCTTTTACGGTTTGCTACCACACGTTGTGTTTTTCCTCTTTCTATTGCTTGTTGCTTTTGGTCTTTTATGACGACACATGCATGCAAACTTCCATTACTAAAAGAAGCACATGTCCAATGGTTCTTGATGTTATTATTGTTAGCACCAGAAGTCACCTCTGGATTGCGGCATAGGTAAGCGTAATAACCATCAGACTTTTATGTCACGAGTTGGTTATAAAAGTTCAAATGGGCACAATCTCAAGAAAATATCGTCTCAACTCAGAAAACTGGACTGATGTACACAAGTAGATGAGGTCTTAGTTTAACTTCAGTTAGTAGGTTGTAGTGAGGGTGAGTAGAAGGAAGACTTCGGTGAGAAGGATATAGAGGTCTGTCATGGGCATTGGGTCTTCCAGCAACCCAAAGAAGAAAAACTTAAACTCAAGATCTACTTTAGTTCAAATCATAAATAAATTGAAAGGAATTATGACAGCACTACAATCAAACATCCATCATAATAAAGTCACAATAATTCAAGCAAATCAATCGATCATGAAATCTTTCAGCATCAGAAGGAAACAAGAGGGAGTAAGAAAGTTGAATGTCATTAAACAAGAAGTCTCAAATACAGATACATAGCCAGAAAACCAGGAGCTTCATTAAGACTTTACAATACTGGAGCTTTTCTCTACCATCGACCATAACAAAATATCAAAACTGAGTATTTATACTCAGAGAAAAGCCACCACTAGGAGTGTGACCTGGCTACTATAATCAAAGCTTTGCGTATGCATCTTCTTTTGTCGGGTTGCACTTGCATTCTTTTGTCAGACGCAAGATCAGGTGAGTATGGCCTTCACAAGATAATCTATGACAGGGAACTTTCGGCTGACAGTCTGCCCTCCATGGCCAGATTTTCCATACTTTCCATTTATGTGGTGAAACGAGGTTTCAACCACTTTCCCCATTTTCATTAACTACTTTCTTAGGGATCAGGGCGAGGCCTGACACTCATGAATTTCCCAGGTGAGCTCACGGCTCCTTCGAGTCGATTTTGGCACCTAAAAGTCACGTAGATCTCTTTCTGTGACCAACTCAGGTGTTTGATCCTTTGCGCAGCTCTTTTCCTTGCCCCGCGCGACCTCGGGCCATGACCTCGTGCTTATCCCATATGAAATTTTAGGATTTCGCGTTTCAGGATTTTTCACTCCCCCTGATTTCAAATATCACAATGTTTGATCCTACGAAATGACCCATCTAGATCAACGGTCGGGTTTTCTTTAAACTTGACGACCACGATCATTTCCTTGAACAATCTTAGCCGATCGTCGCTTGACATGCGCTTTTCCATTCTTTGGGCTCCACTTTCCATATGACAGCAGGCTGTGATCATGGGCCTAACTCTCAGGTGCGTCGGGATTTCGTGTTTCGTGAATTCACGCTATGCTCCATGCTCAACCTCCGAGTCGTGAAATCATGATCACTCGGATCGAGTGACACGCATCTCCTTGCATCAGACGACCCAAATCACTTCGGCATTTCAGGACTTGGGATATTGACACTTCTTACTTTGGCCTTCCCAAAATGAATTTTTTTCACGCTTCGGATCTAGCACCATGAGTCCTACTGAAATGGACAGCCCAGATCATTTCGTGTCTTCACGTTTCGTGAATTCACATGACTCTGCCTTTTGACTGCTCCATCCTACGGGTCAGTGAAATGCTAATCTTGCGCCATGTGCTCTTCCCAGGATCGATGGCTAGGATGGCCTCATGATTTCAAAACTCTTGCTGACGTTAAACTCAACCTAACTTTATTTCCTGATCACCCGATGGTCGTCAATCTGATCTGCCTGATGGATCTCCACCATTGGAAATTGATCTTGCTCGCTCGCTTGATTTTCTTTTATATTAGATTGCTTCAAGTGTTGCGCTTGGTGCTCACGACTGTGGCCTATGAACAATTTCTTGGATGACTGGTTGAAGGCTCAGGAAAATAGAGGACCAATGACAGAGGTAAGAGAGAAGCGCTCGACTTTAGGGAAAACAAGAAGTCTTAGGATCGATACTCTTCAGGAAAGCCAACAAGGAAAACAGGTTGATTGAATGGATGAAGGCAACAGAAGAAAACTATAAGCCGAGAATAAAAACCTACAATCGGGTCTGCCATCGGAGGAAGAATAGGCAAAATTACAGACCTAGGTAGAAACCCCAAACCCTTAAGGCTTTGACAAGTTTATGTGATAACATTAGGCTCTAAGAACTCCTTTCGTGGCTTCAGTGCCTTAGTGTTGGGTTGTGGATTCTTCTATTAAAAACAAAACAAAATAAACACAAAACATGAATGATATTTACAATGATGGGATGCCAACTAAATCTTTAAGCAAAAAATATTTTTAGGAAGTGCCCATTTACAAGGCCACCAAAGACTTCGTCCCCCTCTAAATCCTGCAACCTATAAGTGTTATTTGGGAACTTCTCAGAGATTCGGAAGGGGTCGATCCAAAGGGATTCAAACTTGCTATGCTTGCCCTTGTCTTGTCTGGGCGCATCCCACTTGAGTACTAGATCTCCCAGCTGGAAATCCTCTTTAATTCCTTTCATGTCAAAATCCTGCTTGATCTTCCACTGACGGTCATGTGCTCTATCCATCACCTTCTCTCTAGTCTGTTGGACTTCTATCAGCTGATGAATTCTCTTGATCATGTCATCATGCTCTCCTTGGTAGTCTTGGAAGAATTTCGCTATAGGAAGGGCAAGCTGAGAAGGAAAAATTGCTTCAGTCCCATATACCAGTTGGAAAGCAGAGATGCCCAGGGACCTCTTTGTTGTCACTCTATCAGCCCACAGAGAAAATTTAAGCTTTGAATCCCATGCTTTCTTGTTGTCCTTCAATAGTCTTTTGATGATATTTATCAGGCTCTTGTTGGAGGATTCTGCTAATCCATTGCCTTGCGGATAGTAAGGGGTGGAGTGGATTAATGAAATTCTGAACTGCTCACAAAACTTGATCAATGGTTCGTCCCTGAAGGAAGCAACATTATCAGTAGAAATTATGTTCGAGCAACCAAACCTTGCTATAATATCTTCGAGAAAACCAATGATCACTTTGTGATAAGCGCTCCTGGTGGGGATAGCTTCTATCCACTTGGTAAAATAATCTGTTGTAGTTAAAATCCACCTGTGTTGACCGCTTGAAGGAGGATGAATTTCCCCAATAAATTCTAGGCCCCATTGTTGAAAGGTACCTGAAGATAGTATAGGCTTCAATGGTAGAGACTTGAGCTGCTACTTCCAAGAGAATTTCTGAAATTTAATACAAGCCCTGATTTTCACACAGACATCAGTGAATAGAGTAGGCCAGTAGTACCCAACCCTGAGGATTTTGTAGGCTGTGGTTTTCCATAAATGATGTCCCCCACATAGGCTATCATGGAACTCAAATATAATCCTTTGGGCCTCTTGAGGGTCTATACATCTCAGAAGCACTCATAAAGGGTCTCTCCAATACAGGACCTGGTCAATTAGGAAATATATGATTTCTTTGAGCTTTAAATCTCTGGCCTTGCTCTTTCCCATACCATCAAGAGGCTGGAACTACTGCAAGAAATATATAACGTCCTTATACCAAGGACATCTTGCCAATGGGGGGAGTGCTTGAGAACTTATTTCAAACAGCTCAGGCTGTTGACTTTCTAAGCAAGCTTTGATGAAATTTACCCCCAAAGCTTGGCAATTAGCCTTAGCCAACAATTTGGCTAAGCCTTGACCTTTGATCAATTTGGTGGGCTTGATCTCTAGATCAAATTCAAGGATCTTGGCGATCCATCTACTCCTTCTTCCATCTATGTCTGGCTGGATGAGAACTTCCTTCACATAGGCTGAAGGAACATATGAGAGGATTTTTTAGTGCAACACATAGACTCTGAAGGCTTTGAGAGCTTCAACCAAAGCGTAGGCCTGATTTTATATGATTTCATATTTCACTTCGACGTCTCTCAATTCTCTGCTAAAAAATGAAATAGGTTGCTCCATCCCCTCAACATTCTTCTGCAATAAAACAGTTGTCACCGTGTCGAATGAGGCAAAAGAGAAAATCAGAATATCCTTGGAATAATCAGGACTGATAAGCATAGGTGCTTCAGTAAGTGCCTTATTGATTTGATTGAAGGATTCTCTGGACTCAGTAGTCCATTTTATGATCCGGATTATTTTCGGCACGAAATGAGAGCGGAGATATAATAAAGAAATGCACAGAGATATCGCGTATATCCAGTAATATAACATAAATATATCAGAGATGCAACCATAAACACAAAGATACAGTAATACACGATTTCTATTAATGAACGAAATGTACAGAGACTGTAAAAATACAGAGTGAAAGACTCGCTAGAATGGTGGCAGCTTATCTCTGAGAAGAGATGTGACGGCTACTCGCATTCGCAAGAAGATGATTACAATGAGGATCGGAAGGCCCTTTTACAATAGACGAGAATGCCAAAATTCCTAGACATCCAAAAACCTAACCCTAGGAGATGAAGCACCAAAAGTCATGTGGGACCCGTTTGGGTAAGTGAGTACATCAACTTCCCGAGGTCGTAACTTTTGCATACGATCTCCGTTTTAGGAATGTGATAGATCGTTGGAAAGGTATTGTCGAGGAGATTCATTTTGGAGGCTCAATCATGCCTTTGGATATCATTGAGAACCTCGATCTCGAAAAACCTTCATTTGGACCCTCAAAATGGCCCCGGAAGTTAAAACCTGCTAAAAATAGTAAATTGCCAAAATGGCCAGAAAACTGTTTTGAGCCATTTGGAAAAGGTGGGTGGCCACCGATATCCACCTGGATCATTTTACCTCAATCCCCTTCCTGAGCATGCCTGTGATATGTTTCACCAACTCAACAAAATTTGAAACAAACCTTCTCAGAAAATTGATTTTGCCCAGGAAAGAATGGACTTCCTTCCTAGACCTGGGAAGTGACAAGGTGTGAATAGCTTACACTATACTTGAATCAATCCTAAATCCCTCAGCTGATACAATGTGCCCTAGTAACTTTCCCTCCTTCATAGCAAACAATGATTTCTTAGGATTCAGGGAAAGACCAAACCTTTTGCACTTCAGGAAAACCCTTTTTAAATGCTCACAATGCTCTCTATCTGATTTGGAGAAAACTGTAATGTCATCCATATAGATGACCACAAACTTGTCCTTTTTTCCAATGAAAGCGATATCCATGGCTCTCTGAAAGGTCACCCCCGTGCTCATCAATCCAAAGGGTATTTTGGCATACATGACTGTACCCCAAGGAGTGGTGAAGGCTATTTTTTCTTTGTCCTCAAGTAGGACCGAGATCTAATTATATCCCAAAAACTCATCAATCATGGATATCCTTGATGCGCTAGTTACCCTTTGTAATATGTGTTCCATTATCAGCAAGGGGTAATTATCTTTCTTTGAGCTCCTATTCAAGTTCCTGAAATCGACAAAAAGTTTGATTTCCCCACTCTTCTTTCTCACCGAGACCAGGTTGGCCACCCACTCAGAATATCTCAAAGGGACAATGATTTGGGCATCCAGTAGCTTCTTTACCTCCCTTTCCATAATAGGCAGGAGCATAGGATTTATCTGTCTTAATTTCTGCCTAAATGGTTTGGCTTCCTCTTTCAATGGGATCTTATGCTCAATGACACTCGTGTCATATGTTTTGAGGTCTTCATAGGTCCAGGCAAACACATCAGCAAATTCCCTTAACAGTTCATCATACATAACCCTCTGCTCCTTTGACAAACTACTTGATAGCTTGACAAATTTGGGATTCCTCTCTGTGCCAATATTGCACTCAGCTACATCAACATCCTCATTTGGGACTTTACCCTTTATTGCCACATCATTTTTGTCAAATAATCTTTCCAAAGGGACTAGTCCCTTTGGGATGTGGTTGCTAGGTAACTGGACAATGTGATGATCAGCAATTATGTTCAAAAAAACATCAGGATGAGGACGTATTTTGGAGTCGGGATCTTGATCAATGTGTAATGTTGAAAACTCATCAACGGTCTCTAGGAATATTTTGATCTCAATATCATCCTCAAACACTTTCCAATGCCTGACGTTGCCAGGTATGGAGGGACTATATTTTACTTCTACATCATACCTGAGCTTAGGTGGCCGGGGGATTCTGAAATTGCTTGCTGATATAGCCAAAGAGTCAACCATGACATTCTCTTCTCTGGGAACAAATGAAATGTTGAAGGCCAAGAAAAAACTGTCAATGAGGTCCCATACTTCATTCCTATATGATCTCAGCCAAGGGTGCTTGGCCTGATAAATATTCTTGATCTGCTGGACAATCAACTTAGCATCCCCAAACACTGATATCTCTTCAATTCCCATGTCTTTTGCAGCCCTCAAACATAAAATAAGAGCTTCATATTCTGCCACATTATTGGTAGCTTCAAATTCTAACTTGAATGACAGAGATACAAATTCTTGAACAGGAGAAACAAGGACCACTCCAGCTCCAACACCTTCTCTAGAAGAGGCTCCGTTGAAGAAAAATTTCCACACAGAGGTAATTGAGGGAGAATCTTCACAGAGGGTAAGGGACTACTTTCTGATTTCAAGAGGAGGTTAAGGGGCATCGGTGAACTGCAATAAGTTGGATCCCAAATCAGTGTCAAGTGAAAAGATAGGATGGTTGATGGGATATTCTTCATCATTGATAATGTAGGCCAACTGAGCTTCTCTGTATAGTCTTCTATGCTCACCCCCAAACACAGGAATGGTATTATATGTGAGGTCCATCTGCAATGTTCCCCCAAGTCTTTTTATCCAAGATCTTTTTATCCATGATATCCATGACCACACTCTTCATGGGCAACTGGAACAAGGTCACAACTAGATATTTGATGACCCCAAGACATTGCACTTTCCTGGAGTCAAAGGAATACAATTCATGGTATGCTTTTGTGATTTTTAGACCCAATTATTCCATGACAGTTTTGGGCATGAGGTTATGAGAGGCCCCTGAATCCATCAGACAATTATGTAGTACCTTGTCATGTATGTTCAATGATGTGTAGAAGGGAGGGGATGAATCATATCTATCTTCTACCATAGGACCTAAGATGATTGTTGGCTTCTCGTCTTGCAAATTGATTGAGTCTGAGGGATGATACAAAGGTTCAGGGAGCAATAGTTTAGATAAGGATCTCTTAAATTCTTCATGCTTGACTAGCTCCGAAAGGGGTACTAGGATCCTAATCTTCTGAATTTCATGCTCAAAGTTAAATTAGGAGTGGGGCTTCATAGTTTCCTTTACCTCTGGGATAGGACCTTTGGCTATTGGTGAGGGATTTTGGGCTTTCTTTTCCTTGCTGATGTTTGCTACATCTTTGCTATACTTCTCTGCTCTGGGAGGCTGATTAGGGATGTTGGACTTCTGATCTTTCTTCTTAAACCTGAGGTTGTATCTATTTGGGTTGTCGTTGGCCTTATCCCCCTTGCTCAGCTCGTTTAATTGAATGTCCATGAGATACTCCTCGTATGTTGATTGAGTTAAGTGAGGGGAAGGAGAAGCGTCCTCAAGACAATGAATTTATGAGTCAAGGTCCTCTTCCTCTCCACCATCATCTACGACAAGGTTGTTCTAAAGAGGGGTCTGGATTTTCTGATCATCCCTATCTCTGTCCCGAGGCTCTCTTTTCATAATTTGAGGAGCATGGTTATTCAGCCTCCTAAAGTTTCCTCTGTTATCAATATTTTGAGTATTTTCGTATGTTTGCTTTCCCTCCAATTCCAACCTTTCCATTCTAGCAGAAAGAGATTTTAGTAACTTGGTTACCTCATCCATTTGAGAGGGGAGGGCAAAGGAGATAGAGGTTGAGGCTTCAGATCTTCCCCTTCCTCTATCTTTATCAGCTTTATTCCTGAGTCAGTCAACTACCAATATGTTAGACTCTACTTCCAGGGTTGAATCTTACATATGAGCCAAGGAGGTAGCTCTTCTCTCTCTTAACAGGAGGCAGAAATCAGGGTCAAAAGCACCGGCATAGGAAATTTTGGTGGAGGCCTCTGTAGGCTTTATCTTAGCAGGGATTTTATTGTACATTTTGTTGAATCTTTTGGAGAAGTCAAATATAGACTCTCCCTCTTTTCTCTTTAGGGACCCGAACTCTGTGATATAATACATGAAGTCCTTTTTATCCCCCCATTGTCTCAAGAAGACATCATCTAGAGTCTCAATCCCAGCGATGGATCCAAGAGCCAGGGATCTGAACCACTTTCTGGATTCTCCATCAAGACTGTGGACAAAAATCCTCATCCACACATCCTCGTCTACTATGACATAGTTATCAGCATAACTATAGAAAGTTGCAAGGTGCTCCTTTACAGTTATATCTCCCTCTTCTGTAAACTTAGGTAGCTTCTTAAGGTATCCACCAGCTGGTAGGGCATTAATAGGTTGAGGAAGAATGAGAGGATCATATCGGGCAGCTACAATGGCGTCCAGTGTGTTTCTAGGTGGATTAGCACTCGCCATTGGGATGTGAACTGGAGGAAAACTAGGTGGGGATGGAGTTCGAGCAGAGGAGATTGGAGGTGTGTTTCTGGGGAAAAAATAAAACAACAGAGGAATTGAGGGAGTAGAGTTTTTCCTCTCCGTAAATGCAACAACTTTAACAGGAGGAGGAGTAGTGAAGCTTGGAGAGGGGAAATTAGCAGGAAAACTCCAGAAATTTAAACTTCTAGAAACTCCAACAGAGGGTGTAACAGGAAAATGAGAAATAGCTATTGGAGTTGCTATAGGAGGATGGTGAAAATTATCAGAAATACCTGGTTCAGCAACTGAAGTACCTTCTTGAAGGGTCTTTCTTCTTCTAACAATTTTCTTTGGGTCAACTTCAGGAGTCGCTAGAGGCAACTGTGAAGTAGACCTCGTGTGTCTGCCTCTGGAGGCCACAGCTGAAACAGTGGAGTCACCAGTGGAATCGCATCAATGGAGTCACCACAGTGGAATTGCCAGGTGCACAGTTGCAATCTTCGATGTACTAAGTTCTGATGCACCTTCATGCCTAGTAAGCTTTGTCATTCAATCCCAGGGAAAATCTTCAATTTTGTCCCCAACAATGGCGCCATAAATGTTAGCACCAGAATTCACCTCTGGATTGCGGCAGAGGTAAGCCTGATACCCATCAGAATTTTATGTCACAGGTTGGTCATAAAAGGTCAAATGGGCACAATCTCAAGAAAATATCGTCCCAACTCAGAAACTGGACTGATGTACATAAGCAGATGAGGTCTTAGTTTAACTTTAGTCAATAGATTGTAGTGAGGGTGAGTAGAAGGAAGACTTCGGTGAGAAGGATGTAGAGGTATTTCATGGGCATTGGGTCATCTAGCAGCCCAAAGAAGAAAAACTTAAACTCAAGATCTTCTTGAGTTCAAATCATAAAGAAACTGAAAGGAATTATAACACCACTACAATCGAACATCCATCATAATGCAGTCACAATAATTCAAGAGAATCAGTCAATCATGAACTCTTTCAACATCAGAAGGAAATAAGAGGTAGTAAGAAAGATGGCTATCATTAAACAAGAAGTCTCAAATACAGATACATAGCCAAAAAACCAGAAGCTTTATTAAGACTTTACAATATAGGAGCTTTGCTCTACCATCGACCATAACAAAATATCAAAACTGAGTATTTGTACTCAAAGAATTTCCACCACCAGGAGTGTGACCTAGCTACTATAATCAAAGTTTCGCGTCTGCATCTTCTTCTATCAGGCTGCACTTGCATTCTTTTGTCAGATGCAAGATCAGATGAGTATGGGCTTCACAAGAAAATCTATGACAGGGAACTTTTGGCTGATTGTCTGCCCTCCACGACCAGATTTTCCATACTTTTCATTTATGTGGTGAAACGAGGTTTCAACCACTTTCCCCATTTTCATTAACTACTTTCTTAGGGATCAGGGCGAGGCCTGACACTCATGAATGTCCCAGGTGAGCTCACGGCTCCTTTGAGTCGATTTTTTCACCTCGAAGTCACGTAGATGTCTTTTTGTGACCAACTTAGAGGCTTTGATCCTTTGCGCATCTCTTTTCCTTGCCCCACATGATCTCAGGCAATGACCTCGTGCTTATCCCATATGAAATTTTGGGATTTCGTGTTTCGGGAGTTTTCACTCCCCCTGATTTCAAATATCCCAATGTTTGATCCCGCGAAATGACCCATCTAGATCAACGGTCATATTTTCTTTAAACTTGACGACCACGATCATTTCCTCGAACAATCTTAGTTGATCGCCACTTGACAGGTGCTTTCCCATTCTTCGGGCCCCACTTTCCATATGATTATGGGCTGTGATCATGGGCCTAACTCTCAGGCACTTCAGGATTTCGCGTTTTGCGAATTCACGCCATGCTCCATGCTCAACCTTCGAGTCGCAAAATCGTGATCACTTGGATCAGGTGACACGCGTCTCCTTGCATCAGATGGCCCAAATCACTTCAGCATTTCAGGACTTGGGATATCAACACTTCTCACTTTGGCCTTCCCGAAACGAATTTTTTTTGCGCTTCGGATCTAACACCACGCGTCCTGCTGAAATGGACGGCCCAGATCATTTCGCGAGTTCGCATGACTCTGCCATGGTCGACATGTGGTGTACGGGCTGACTGTACACTGAATGTACAGGTGATTGGGTCGATGATTGGATTGTATGGTCCAATCACAGGGTGACACGTGGCCCAATCACAGGGCACCACGTGGCACCTCGGATTTTCCTGATATTGCCTGGTCAAAATTTTTGTTACAACCTCCGCAAGATTCAACCACCCGACCTCCACATAGCCAATGACTTCACGAAGGGGGGTGCACGATCCGGGCTATGTTACTTCTTGTTTATACATGTGGAAAAAAAATTATTTGAATTTTATGTTGCAGGGTTTTGGGGATAAGTCCCGGTCGATGGGGGGCTAGCCCGACCGACCAAGAGCTAGACCAGGAGTAGTTTGGGGGCACATGTGTACACCAGCCTGAGGACATATGGCCACACACACAAGACCAAGGGCTGAGGACTAGGGTGCAGGTGCCTAGCTCCTAGACACATAGAACCCATACGACCAAAGAAAGGGGTGTGTGCCCTGCTCTTGGGGGTGTTAGAACTCTGTAAATTCTGTCTCGCTGAATAAATAGATGAAATAATTGTTTCAACCAGCTTTAGAGCTGAGGCACTAGCCTGCTCAACTCAGAGAGGGCTCTCTCATGTCACTTGATACATCTATGGAAATCGGTGGCTAGAATTGGTTTGTTTTGGGGTTTTAATAAAGTTGTTGAAGAGCTGAAGATGACCTTTGGGCTATGGGGTCAAGAATGTAGGACGCATTTCCAAATTGTGAAAACAATCAAGAGGAAAAGGCTAAATGAGGAAGTGACTTTTGAGTTTATGCTTGAAAATTTTAGATGGTATCAGAAGAAAAGAAACACACAACTATTATCAGAGCATTATAGTAATGAATTCTGAAATGGTTTAGAAGA
>ML791107.1:333834-366485 GCA_009831015.1 Picea engelmannii | reverse complement strand
GTGGTTTTTTATTTTTTATATTTAATTATGTTTTTTTATTTAAAATGTATTTTTAAAATTCTTATTTAAAGAAAAAAATGATTTTGTTATTATTTTTTCTTTCCCATTTTATTTAATTTTTTTTAAGTGATTTTGTTTGTCATAGTTTTGGGTTTTTAAATCATGTTTTGAAATTTATTACAATTTTAAATGAAAAAAAATGTTGTTAATGATAACACCATTTTTCAATTCGAAGGTTGGTTTTAAGATTTTGGGAGTAAGGGTACCGATTGTCAAAGCCATAGTTTCAAAAAAGTTACAATATTAGTTGTGAAAAAAAGGGAGGGTGCTACTAGGGGCACCACTTTTTATTTAGGGGTTGGTTTTGAGATTTTGGTTGCAACAATACCTGTGGTTAAGATAATGATTTCAAAGAAGTTGTAATGTTAACCCAAAAAGAAATGGGTTTCTTCGTTAGTGTCACTTTCCTATTCGAGCATTGATTTTAAGGTTTTCGTTGGCGATATTACGAGATGGTGTTGTCTAATTGTTCTACGTTTTGGCCTTTTTCACCAGAATCGAATGACATAAATCTAAACAAAATCGCAAATTCCCATTGTTTAAATTGCATTTATGAATGCATAAATGGATTTAGCGTATTGAAAAACCCTAAGGCACTCGGATTATATAGACTTAACCACTCAAATCTGTAGATCCAATACTTTCTCGCCGGATTTTAGACAAAATTAAACAAAAAAAAACCTCAGAAAAGGGCCAAAACATAAAACATTTAAACTACAAATTACGAGATTGTTAAGACCATGGTTGCAAAAGTGGTAATTTTAACCCTGCGAAAAAAAGGGTGCTACCAAGAGCACCAATTTTTGAAACATAGATAAAAACAACCATTAAATGCAACCACTAAAAAATCAAAAGTCTGAAAGATTCTCGTCAAATAGATAACATTGTTCATTGTATACTTGATTTGACACGTACGGAAGCATGATGATGTCTGAGCATGATGATGTCTAACTTGTAAAGGAAACAAAACATCTTTTGGTTACATGTTTCTTCCTTCCTTCATTCCAACACGTAACATCCTCTCTTGGCACTCCTAAGTCCTTTGAAGTTAAACAAATTTAAAAAATAATGCCTCCCACTCTCACACATTAGGAGGCATTCGTTAGCACATAAAGTGCACATAAATTGGTCTACATGTACCATCTAATGCTTTTGGTCCCATGAGTCCTTTATCACTCATGGTTCAAACAATAGTACACATATGGGTAGTCAAAGACTTGAGATTTTGGCACAAAAGCCTTCTTTTTCACCTCCACTCACTTCCACATAGAAAATGCCTTGAAACTAGCATAGCTACATAGGAAAAAATCCATGTAGTAGACGGTAGGTCAAGGAAAGCAACTTTTTGCCACTTCTTGTGCATGAAAGCTTGCTTTTAACTTGAGTTTTTTTTTGGTAGAGGCACCTCAAAAAGGTTGTGTGGAATATGGAAAGCTACTTAGAATGCCACTTATCTCACCCAAAAGGCTGACCCAATTCTAAAAGAGGATGTTTTGGGAAGTCCATTATCATCTCTATGAATATATATTGCTACATTGAGATAGATAGAGTGATTTGTCCTTTTCATCCTACTATTGGAAGAGAAACTATTACTCACTTGAAGGATAAGGATTTGGAGATGGCCTTCAGAGGATCAAACCTTAAAGAAAGAAGATTAGAGAGACACCACTTTGCAAGTATGGTCTTCCTTGTACTTTTAGAATTTTTTGTCTCCCCCACCTTCTAAATCTAAGTTTTATTTGTTGTTATTGGTTTCATACTATGAATATGCTTTTATTTGAATGATTATATTAATTTTATCATTTTTTAGGCTATTTTATCTACTATACACAATGTTTAGAATTCATTTCACGGATTTCCAGATAGAGTTTCGTCTTTTACCAATGCAAGTGTAAGGTATAAATGATTATTGTTTGACATGCATGATATATTTTCTCCTTGGAATACAATTCATCACACCCTCAAGCCCATAAATGAGAATAGGATTATTGGTACCTTGCAAGCCCAACCAACAATTGGCGCACGAAGAGCCCAAATCAACAATAGGTTTGCGAAGAGCTAACATGTCACAAGTCGGATTTGAACTCGGGTGAAGAGGATAACATTCCTCCTCTCAACCACTTGATTTAGACCCAATTAAACATCTCTATGATATCTTATACCAACTTGCATGCTCATAACTCCTTCTCCTCTTACTTAGTTTTAATCCTTCAGAGGAAAATTTTGCAAACATTGTTTGTGTTGAAATATCTTCTCCCATTCTCTTGTCATAAGGCTTTCTTTTTCATCATGCTTACTTATTATTATAAAAAGATGCTAAATCATGAATTATTGTTATTGCGATAAAAACCATCACCTTATTATAGAGAATTTAACTACTTAGTATACATAATAAAAAAATAAATCACCCTTTAAACAATATACAAATAAGCTTACCTTATACAAATAAGCTTACTTAAAAAGTTGTTCTTCATATATGTTCAATCATAGTTACCAAATTCAAATTCGAATTTGGATTCAAATTCGTTTCGATACGATAAAAAATCAAATTGAAATTTTTTAATATGGAAAAAATTCGACAATATACATATTATATGTGTGTGTGTGTGTGTGTGTGTGTGTGTGTGTGTGTGTGTGTGTAACTTGTTAATACGGAAAAAATTCGATAGTATACATATTATATATATATACTTTCCTTCTTAAATTAACTATGCATGCTCAATTGTTTTCTTCATTCAGTTTGAAATTTGAATAATTTCTAATAGAATAATGTAACCTCTTATAAATATCTAATAATAAAACTCTCTTTTAGTATTAGTCTCTGAGCATGTGGGGTTGGTTCCATTAAATTCTTATATAAGAACTTCAATTAAAGGGGGCCTACTTCGTATAAATGTTAAATAAGTTGTGCTTTATATACTCTAACCTCGTCTAGTTAATACATAATATGTGTCGTAAGTGTAACACACCCACAACGGGGCATAAAAATTTTCGCTTTTCTTAAAGGACAGATTCTTTATTCATGGTTTCTAATTTGGAAAGTCGGGGAACCAGTCCGACCTCCCGGTCAAGGATCTCCGATTTTGAAGCCAAACGAATCTCTGAGACCCTGATGGTCTCGCTCTGTAATTAAAGGCAGACACTTTTGACTTCCGGGTGCAGGTCTAATGGTACCCACGACCTTCCCTTCACGCTTGGGGAATCTCTGAGTCTGGTCGCTAGCCCCTTTTCTGATAAGCCCCTCCTTGAGGTGACCTTGGGTGATAACCTCACGCAAACACACAATTGCGGGCGTGACCAGTGGCAGTTTGAAACCAAACTACCTTTCAGCCCGCAATTCTCCTCGAGCCTCCACGTGTCCTTTCTTCCAAAACCGTGGTTTGGATTGCGGCCCGCCCTCAACTTTTTAAATTTCGCACATCTCTGATCCCTGCAATGCTAGGGGACCTTTGATCTCATGATCTTGACGGTACTCCTGAACTGATGGCTCAGATCTGCCCCTTTTTAAATCAACGAACGTGATTTTCTTTGGTTCTTCGGGACTTCGGCATTCAGAGTTTTCAACTCTCAAACCTTGTTTTCTCTGCAGTGGCTATCTCCCGGAGTGGAAGATCTACTGACACCTGTCCCTCTCAATCGGGCGGTTCACATGAACTCCGACTCTCTGACCTTCGAGAGTTCTTGTTCAATACCCTCTCTTTCTTCCAGAGTGATTTCTCCCGAAGTGGCAGATCGTTTGCCACGCGTCCTCTCAAAATCAATGGCCCTGGTCCTCTTCGGGACTTCGACACTTTTCAACCAAGACGTGATCTATGGCCTTCATCTCCCTTCCCAATCAATGGTCAAGATTCTGCTTCGGAAATTTGACACTTTCAAACTCTTCTCCTTTGCGTTCTCCCAGAGTACTTCCAGCCGGAATCCACGATCTCTCACCACACGCCCTTCTGGATCTACGGTCCAGATTCACTTCGGGTCTCCGACTCTCCAGGCTTCGAGAGTTTCAACTCTCAACTAAAACTCTCGAAGTGTTTTTCCTGAAATATATGTTCTAATGACATGTGTCTCCTGTCGGCGAACGGATGGGATCCACTTTGGCCTTTCGACTCTTCGGTTCTTCGGGCTTCAGAATTTTAAAACTTCTATGCTCTCATTTATTCTGAAGTGCATTCACCCGGAGATTTTGATCTATCGACACATACCCCTCATAGAAATCAACGGTCAAGACCTACTTCGGCTCTTTACCCGGAGTCCACAGACTTACGCCACCTGTCCTCTGGATCCGACGATTGACATTTACTTCGGGTCTTCGGAGTTCTCAAACCTCAACTTTCTCCTTTTTTTGAAGTGCGCAGATTTCTGTCGCGTGTCCCTCTAAATCAGACAACTGAAATTCCCTTCGAATTTTCAGGGTTTGGAAATCTCAAATCTCAACCTTTGCTCCCTCCTGAAGCTCACGATCTGTCACCATGCGTCTCTCTGGATCTGACACGTACCTCCCCTGACGACCAATGGTCAAGATTTACTTCGGCGATTTCAAACTCTCCTTAACCATAAGCTCTCGGTCAGGGGTTGTGGATCTTGCGCCACTGTCCCTCTTGGCGATGAACGGTCCCAACTCGCTTCGGGACTTCAGGACTTTGTCCAGTCAATCCTTCTGTGCACACAAAGGTTAACACTCGTGCATTTTACCTTATATTGGAGGACTATCGTCCCCTTGCACTCAGATCCGACGGTTAGGATATGTTCCTTCTCAACGCTTCTCCTCTGTTTCCATGGAGGCTGATCTAATGGTCTAGGCTTCTCCCCACAACCGATCTGATGGTTGTTGTCGCTCCTCCTCTTGAACTTTTAACTTCTTCCGACTTGGAAGAGTTTTGTAGATGTTCAAAGGCCTCAGCCTTCATTCCTCTTGCGAGACCGACTATCTTGGGTCTTGCCTTTTCTCTTGAAAACGTTATCTCTTCTAAGCTTTTCGATTCTCTTAGACCGTCGATACTGAAGGACTTCGTTACTCCTCGAATTTCCTAAGGGGCTCATGACCATCCATCTCGCAATGGTTCAAGGTCTGGTGGTCATGATCCGACCAATATTGAGGTGTCTGTCGATCGACGGTTCACAGTAATTGTTGGGTCCAACCTCCACAATCTAGGAAGTGATCGCTCGACTCTAGTCTAATCCTATTCATTGATCTTCCATTCCCAACAAGATCATCAATGTGGGTTGATTGTGGGATGTGAACTAGCAGGTCCGCTAAATTCACCTTCGCACTCCACAATGATTCCCAACCATTGATTAAATCGATCGGATGGTGTTTGATTCGGTAACTCTAGTGAGTATTTGAGTCGATCTGACGACCGGGATGGCCTCTCCTCCCGTTAAATGACTCGCATCCATCTCTGCTATCAGATTCTTAAGTCATCGGTATTTCGGGTAACTTGACTATCATCTACTTCCTAGATCTGATGGTCAGGATGTTTCTCGGGCATCCTCAGATCTAAGGTTTAGAGTTAACTTCGAGACTTCGAAACTTTGGGGATTTTTCCTCCCTTACGACGAACTTGTTCAATTCGTCGAACTCGCAAAGTCCGAATGACTCCAAGGGTTAACTCCCACGCTCTTTCCCATATCCAACGGTCAGAACGGACCATGGCTTCTTCCGAACAGATTTCGGTTGTTCGTCTTCCCAAACAAAGGAACCATCCCCTTCGATACTTTGACCTCACTACTCTCCTTGAGCTTTGTTAGCTCTGAAAGGCTTAAGAGCTTTGTGCTCTTTCTCATGAACTTAACGTTTAGAAGGGTCTTCTGCACACCCCTTGCGCTCCTTTATCAAGTTTAGAACTTGAGGAGTTCTCAGTCTCTACCCACTCTATAGAGATTATGTACATATCTGCACTACCTCTCCTGAGCTTAACAAACTTCATCCTCCTGGAGACTTAGGGTAACTGTGCCCAAGGTCGCAAACTCATAGTCCTCTTATTTTAACTAAAGCCACCACATGGCTCGGGCATTTACGTGTACAAATCAGACAATTCCATACTTTCTTAAATACACAATCTAAACAAGAATAAAGAGATACAATATAACCATTAAGAAAACATACACATCCTTGGGTCGTTCACAGTATATCCCATTTCATTACATAATTACAGCTCGATTTCACAGGGTATGAGAATACTTATCTATTACAAGTTGCATCCAACCAACTGACTGTGGGTGTGAGCCTTTCCACCCAACCATTGGCTCAGAGGCATTCATTCTTAGCACTCTGGCCACCCTCATGCCAAGCCATGATATCACTAGGGAATTTCCGCCATCTCTCAAAGAAACTCTCTTTATCACAATGACCCTGCAAGGTTTATCAGATGCTTCCTCAACATCAAGCTCATGTTTGGTTCCCTCAGGTTGTGTTATCCGCACTTCCTTTTGGGTTCACACCTCCCTTATGAGCTTGTGCTCTCGTCCCCCGTCTCCTCTCTTGTTGTCTCTGTATGTATCTTACCTTCCCTCCTTTGGAAGGTTTTTGACCTATCCTATTCCTTCTATCAGAAGGAAGCTCGGGTCTGCAGGTCTCTATGGTACTTCGAGCTAACATCCTGCAACTAGACCATGCTTCCATTCATGGGGGTGGTTGATGATTCAACCACTGGTCCTTTCTTTATTAATTGATTTCTTTCCTCTAGAGATATCATGGCTCATACTTCAAAGCTTCACCCCCCAACAATCAGTCATGGGTAGTTTAACAATAATACATTTACATTGTCCACATGCCTTAGCATGGTAATCCTATTTTATGGTTAATTACAAGCTGGGGGAAACATGGGTGTTACAGTAAGGGAGCAAAACAAATTATGGCATTTCATGTGTGATATCCCCTTAAAATCTGTAGCTCTTTGACATCTTTCAACATATTGACAAATCTCAATCCATATAATTAGAAATGTAGGTAGATAAAAAATATATTGTCCATGCTTATATTGAACCCATTGAACACATGTTTCTTTGCCAACAAAGACCGAGAACTTTTATGAAAACACCTAGAGAAAGTTGCACTTGATTGTGGAAACCTATGCAAATATTGTACCTCTTCGATTTCCAAATATGACAAATTGCCATCTCAACTTGCACGACCTGAGCATAATATTCTAAAATTTCCAAGAAAAATGTCATGAATCCATATATGAGCATTTTTAATCATCCGATAGAATCTCATAAGCATTGTTAATTTCCTTGAATTTTATCTGCACTGGATTCCTTTTTTATTTCCAGATAATATTGTTGGTAAGTTTTTGACAAGCACCTTTTATTTTCGATTTATTTGGAATTATGTCTTTGTTGTTTAGAAAACCAATGATATAAGCTAGGATCAAATCTATAGTGGAAATATTCCATTGCATAGAAACATGCATTCGAGGAAGCCAAGGAAAAGGTTGTGGCTTCTCCATGAAGATTCAACCAGTACAGGTACTCACGCGATGGGGAAGAACGCCTGGCAGCTTTTTAGGCATCATATCACTTTTTTCTTCCAACACTTATGTTCATCAATCCAACCCAGCTTCACGCAATCCCGAACTGAACTGAATTTCATCAACTTATTTGTAATTCGAATCAAATTTTCGAATTTCCGTATTTTTTTCTCTGATACAGCCAAATTTGGTAACTATGTGTTCAATCACATTATACTAATGTTGAATATCAAACCCCTCGGATGGGGTGCCAGCTGGACAGAGTCTATGGACACATGGAACCAAGTGGCCATGGGAGTCATTAACCCCAACCGCCAACCCACAACCATTAACTACCGCATGGCTCACACCATGAGGAAATTTATGCTAGTGTGCCTAGACAGTCAAGCTAGATTAACGGTTACGCGATCAAGCCAGACCAAGTGTACCAGACCTAGGATGGTTGTCAACTCGGCTCTAATGGCTAGGGGGGTTGTCAACTCGTGGGGGTGTGGTAATAAATGGGCATTTTCCCTAGTGCATTCACCCATTCTCCCTCTGCCCTGGTTTGTGCTCTTCGGCTCTTATGAGCGCTTCTGCACAATCCTCCTCTGTGTATTTTTCCTAGGCACTCTCTCCACTTACCCCTGCAATTGTGTTGGCTCTGATGCCCCCTCCCTACTCCACAAGCTTCTTCTCTGCAAATCTCACCAGTGCCTCCCTGCTATCGGCCTTTACCCACTTTTCCAAGCACCAATTCACTACCTCCCTATCCACAGCCCAAAGCCACCACACTCTTTCCAGCATGCCCAGATAAAGAGGGAAATTTAAGATGGGTGCGTGATACTACAACACCCTCTCCAGACACAATTGACTCTCCCCCTCTCAACTGACTCTCATTGCCCGTTTTACTAGCCCATGACACATCAACCAGAGGTCGCCAGAGGCACCTCCGTCCACCCCTCATCTACTCCATGGTGTCTGCCCGATTAAGGAGGAAGAGTCACCTTCGTGCGTGCACATTCCTCTGTCCACCCCTCATTTGCTCCATGGCCTCAGCCTGGTTAAGGAGGAAACACCACCTTCATGCACATGCTTTCCTCTGGCCACCAGTCTCTTGCCCCCCCCAAAACTCAATCCGCAGGAACCCTATTACAGAGATGGAAGTTGCATGGTGGAGGAAGAAATCCCCTCGAGTTGGCAGGTGGAGGAAAACACAATGACCTCCAACGAGGACACCACAATGGTCGCTAGCAAGGAAAAGGAGGAGGAGCAGCCCCAACAATTTGCAAATCGCCTCACGGAGGAGCACCTCCAACTTATCTTTGAAATAAGGTAGAAACAAGATGATTAGATGCACTCCCAGTGCATCCTCGGCCAAAGGATGGACATTATGTTCGACATACTAGCGGACGCTCCTGCACGGACTCGATGCCCATCATGCAGCCAACGGTTCACCCTCGTCTACAACATACATGGACAACCAGGCTCGACAATGGAGTAAAGACTCCAGGTTATTGTTCTTCGTTAATTCTAGTTGCAGGCATAATTTCTTAGTTTACTACAGCAACAAACTAAATGGACATACCATTTTCCTGAACACTGTATATGCAGTTTTGTTCATAGTTGGTCTTAGAAGCCACCCAAATAATGTTCATACATTTTTGTTCACACAGTTAGGATGCATAATTTTGTTAAGACAGTTTTGTTTAAATAGTTCCAGTTTACATGATAATGTATCAAACTTAGAGCATCTAAAAGCCACATGTTTTGATTTCCCTTCCGTGACGGAATATATGACTCACACTTGGCAATGTATAACTTACATATGTGATTAATATAAAGATCCACTTATTTTTTTTTTTAAATGTTGAATATCAAACAACTTTTTAAGTTGTAATGTAATTGTTGAAACTTCAAAAAGCTTTTCATGATTACGTGACTTCATCTTTTGATATTCATCTTACTTTCAACATTGTTATGTACAATCATTGTTATGTACAATCATAGAACAAGTTGTTACATTTAAAACTAGAAATCATTTACAAGAATATTAAAGAATTTTTACAAAAGGAACTCCCTTACTAAAAAAAGGTGGAGGTAAGGTGATGAAGAAGATTCTCTTTCCAACGTTATATTGTTATATATTTGTTAGTGAAAGATATTTTATTCATCATTGTAAATTTTAGGGGTATATAAAATTTAAAAATACAAATAACATTATATTGTTATATATTTGTTAGTAAAAATATTTTATCCATCATAAATATTAAGGATATCTAAAATTTAAAAACAATCATGTTATTGTACTGCCTCTCAGGCAGTATACACAGTGATGAGTTCACTTTGACTACTCTATTAATTTGGGTTGACTATAAAAATTTTGTAAAAAACTTAATGTGTAACATAATAAACTCAAAATTTTATTTTTTAATATGTAAAAAAAACTGAATTTTCTTACATTTCATTGGCTGATAACTTTATAGTGTTATTGCAGCCTTCACGTATTTCGAGATCAGAATTAACTCAATGACATGACAGACTGGGTAAGGGTAAGTTGAATTTATATTTTATATTTATATTTAATAATTTTATATTTATATTTAATAATTTATGGTCAAGTTTTCATGACAGACTGAGGAGGCAGTACGCGCAGCCTCGCTGCCTTGTTAATACAAGTCCAACTTCATATTAGAGCCATTATTCATTAATATTATAGGTTTGAAATTAATATGTTCTTGATTATTAATCGTGTATTGATTTCACACCTTATATTAATTAATATTTGGATTTATTCCTTGGTAGGAGACACCTCTCTCTTATCTAACCTTTTTTTAAGTAGAAAAATTACTCAAAAAATTATATTAATTATAATTTTTACATTTTTATTGAAAAATACTAATACAAATCCTTATTAGTGCTTCTCCAAAAAAAATCTCCAAATACTTTCAGACTATCTTTAACAATCTGCATCTGATACTGAAAAGGATGTTAAAAAATATAACATGACTTCTTTGACTGATCGAAGTAGCAAAAAAAAATTGATCGTTACATGATCATTCCTTGCTCGAGAAATAAAAAAACACACTCACTCAATGGAGATACAAAATTAGAACAGATTTATATGAATAGTTGGACCCTCACTTTCTCCATCCCAAGTGAAGTACGTAAGTTTACCTTTCGGTGAGGAAAGGGCTCTCTTAGAAAGCAAATCAACCTCCTTATTAGATTCTCTATAAATATGTTGGAAATTTATACCTTGAAAGGTTGCCATCTGCTCTCTTATTCTAGTCTTCCATGCTTCTACATTGATGGCTTGAAGGTTCCCTTTTGTGTTAAGCCAATCAATGATCACTTTGGAATCCCCCATAACCTGCAGATTTTTAACTTCCAGAAGTCTTGCTATCGTGAGTGTTGCCCAAGCTCCCATTGTTTATGCTTTCGTGTTTGTCCCTGCACCACAGTTTAAATACCATCTGTAATCCGGTGCCTCAGTACATTTTAGTGTGCCTCCTGCCCCACATCTGGACCCCCCTGCCTCCGCTGCCCCATCAAAAAAGGCCAATGTATATCCTTGAATTCTGAAAAAAGGTTTTATTCTCAAAGCCTTTGAATTACTATCTCGAGGATTTTTGGTGAGCGCTCCAAGGATCTTTAAGACCACGGTGGTTATCGAAGGTTGCTTCCCTTCGAAAATGGTCGAGTTGTGTTCCTTCCAGCTGAAATTTAAATTTAACAGCTGAGAAAGATGAACCCACACTCTCTTTGTAAAGTCGCAGTGGATGAGTAGATGTGAGGTATCTTCTGAATTCAATTTGCACAGTGAGCAAAGTCTCGGCCCTATCCACCCTTTCTTAAGAAGCACGCTCCAGGTTAGTATTTTATTTTCGGCGGCCAATAAGAAGAACATAATAATTTTTAATTGGGTACCCCACTTCCAGCATTCCATCTTCCAACCGCTCCAAATCGGCAATGGATGAGTGGAAAGAATTGCATTGTAGCAATTTGTGACTGAGAAAAACCCCGACCAGTCGCCTCCATCCCATCTCAATTCGTCTTTTTTGAAAGCCGACAGAGTAATCCCCTCTCCACACAAGTCTTTAATGTAAGTTGACCATTCGGTAGCTTGAGCGCCCCGTAAGCCCAACTCTATGCTTGATCTCCACCGATCTGGATTAATGTAAATCTCCTGCGACTTTATGGCTTGAGAAAGGTAAGCAATCTGTTTAAAATTGAGTGCAGTCAGCAGATCAACGTTGAGAAAAGAATTTGACCCCAAACCCAAGATCCTATCACAACCAACTTTGATAAGTGTTCCATTACCTGGGAGCCATGTAATCCAATGGAGGATGATCGGGAATGCTCAGAGGAGACTTACCTAGATTCTTGAAGCCGAATTAGAGCTTTGGTTTGGTCTTCTGATCCAATTAATAATCGAGGAACTATGAAGATATTTGTCTCTGATTACATTGTGCCAAAGACTCTCCTGCGTTAAGACGCGCCACAGAGTGACCAAATTTAATGTTAGGTTAATCAAAAATAAGTTTCTAATGCCCCAGCCCCCATTCCTTTTGGGTCTTGAGATCACTTCCTAGCTACAAAGGTGGAACCGTTGTTTGTCTTGATGTCCGTTCCATAAAAAATCGAAAATTAATTTTTTGATTTTGGATAGGACTGAACGAGGCAAGGCTTCCATGGACATCCAATATATTGTTTGTCCTTCCAGAACAGATTTAACCAAGATGTATCTCCCAGCCAATGAGAGCCACCTGTTACACCATTGATCGATTTTTTTTTAAATTTTTGTGACAATCCATGCCCAATCTGTTGCTCAATGTGCACCGGTCTTCAAGAAGTAGCACAGATAACGGAATCCATTGGTAAGGTCACTGAATGTATAATGTAGGACAGATTTGAAATCACTCAGTTTAGGTTTTGAGAGGCCTGCATGATGGACTATTGATTTTGATAAGTTCACTGCGAGGCCCGAGGATTTACAGAAAAGTGATATTAGTTTGCCAATCTCTCTCCACTCCACTAAGCTTGCATTGGATAAAATGAGGATGTCATCCACAAACAATAGATGTAAAATTGTGGTCATTCTAGCAATCTTTAATCCTGAGATAGAGCCCTCCGCTTGACTCTTTTTCAATAATAAACTGAGGCCCTCCATGATACGTATGAACAAAAGAGGTGATAAAGGGCATCCCTGCCTGATTCCCCTTCCACTTCTAAAGAAATCCGTGGCTTCTCCATTTATAAGGACAACAAAGGACGCAGTGGTGGTACAAACCATGATCCATTTGGTCAAAAGTAATCCCATCTCGATCTTCAAGAGGATCATTCTAAGAAGGTCCCAATCAATGCAGTTGTAGGCCTTCCTTAAGTCCAACTTTAGGACAAGGGCTTTTAGCTTCTTCTTCTTGATACTGTGAAGGCTTTCATAGGCTATACCAATGGTGTCTTGAATACGTCTTCCTTCCAGGAAGCCCATCTGTTCATGAGAGATTGATTTAGACAAGTAGGGTTTGATACAAGAGGCAATAATCCTAGAAATAAGTTTGTAGCACAAGTTGCAGAGGGAAATAGGACGAAAGTCCTCGAAGGATTTCAGATTGTTGGCCTTCAGGATCAAAGTCAAAAAAGTTGAATTTAGGCCACCTGTAATTTTGCCTAAGATTCTTGACTCTTCCACCATCGCTAAGAGATCCTTGCCTACAAGATCATAAAAGTAGATGAAAAACTATGTTGTCCAACCATCCGAACCCAGACTTTTTTCTTTTTTACACTAAAATCACGTCATTTTCAATTCCTCCATTATGACCGGGTTGTACAAAAAATTCGCTTCTTCTTCAGCAACCATTAAAGGAAAAAGGTCTATCAGTTTACATTGTTCTTCTATGTTCACTGTGGAGGAAGCCCTGTAAAAACACTTAAAATAATGGACAACTTCATTTTTAATTCCCAGTTGATCCTTCACCAAAGCACCATCTTCCTTTTCTATTTCCCAAATATCCTTTTTGACTCTGTTTTGACTAGCGATCTTATGGAAAAATTTTGTATTTCTATCCCCTCTTGCCATCCATAGTGCCCTTTTGCGCAACCTCCAGTGTTGTTCCTCTTTTTTTAATATCTCATTTCTCTCAGTTTCTAGAGAGCTCAATGTGTCTTTTTCTCCTTGATCGTTAAAGTCAATACTCAATATATCACTGATTTTTTTGATTTCAACTTCAATCGACAACATTTTTGTTTTTTGTATTTCCTTCTGGTCTTTGTTCCATTTCTTAGTAATACTTTTAAGATCCTGTAATTTCCTGAGTAATCTCTTTTGGCTGCTTGTTTCTAAAAGATAAGTCGAGTCTTTCCAAACTCTTTTCAATAATTCCGCAAAATCCTTATCACCCAACCACTGTTCATTAAATTTAAAAGGAAAGGCTTTAAAAGTAGGCAGACAATTTAGCTGTAAGAGCACTGGGGCATGGTAAAAAACAAAAGGCAACTCGACCCATGACCCATAAAAACCATTGTCCAATAGAAGACTTTCAGCTACCAAGCATCTATCTAGTCTTCTTGCAATAGCTTCATGTCCCTGGCGGCCATTTCTCCAGGTCGGCACCAGTTTCCCCGGTTTAATATCTATTAGTTGCTTTGTTGTGAAAAGGTCATTGTAATAGTCGTCCACTAGCCCAGATCTAATCCCCCCCCACGCCTCTTCAGGAGATAAGAGGATATTAAAGTCCCCTGCCATAATTAATTTTTTTACATCGAGTAAACCATTGCCTTCCATAGTTTTACAGAAAGAGTTCCCGTTGGTACATGGAGCATAAACGTTGAGTAAGGCAACCTCCCGATTGTTGAAATTATTCCTGCATGTTAATAAAATTCCCCCCACCGTAAGATAATGAGACAGATCGAACAAAGTTGGGTCCCATGCTGCAAGTAATCCACCGGAAGTGCCCACTGAACTTACCGAATAAACCACACACTCTGGTATGAAGGAAAGTAAAAATTCTCTCGATTTTTGAGCAGTAAATAAAGTTTCTTGGAAAAAAATTATTTCAGGTCGAGTGCTTGTCAACAATCGCCGAATGGAAGCATCTTTGAGGGTGCCTCCAATCCCTCTTATATTTAAGAAGAGTAATAACATTATTTTTCCCTCACCAAGGCTTTCACTGCTCTAAGAGGCCTAGTTTCACTGGAAGAAGGGTTTGCTTCAGTATTAAGTATTAAGTTCTATGATTGAATTTTTTGGCTGCTTCTCGTTTTGATAGGAGAGATTTCGACTCCTAAACCCCTCGACCAAGCAAAATCTCTTCCCTGACTAGCCGATTTGTTCTTGGAATTATTAATCTCAGAAGACTCTCCACGATCGATGCACTTTCTCCCCATAAAAGTAGGGAGTTTCAAGGCTTGTTCATTATCCTTAATAAAAGGGATCAGAGATTCTAAAACAGTATTGAGCGAATTCATTTCCTCTTCTAGTTCTCTAAAACTCGCTTCCAACAAAGAATCATTTACTACAGGGAGAGTAGGACTAAGCAACATCTCAGGTTGTCTCGCCTCACCCCCTAGTGTGTCTGGGAGGGGAAAACTGTATTTGTGGGGGAGGGAGAGGCAACATGACTTGTTGCAGGTAAGTCGTGATCAGAACAGTAGGGTCTCTCCCCATCCAAATGCTCCTTACCAAGACTAGTAGTAACTGGTGACTCCTTAGCTACCCCTTTAGAATAGGTAGTTGATCGTAAAAGCCATTTAGAAGAGTCGATTGCTTCCTTTTCCCACTCAGATAATGAATAAAAGAGTGAAGGGCAGTACTATTTAATCTTACTTGAAAGAGAGCTTGTGGGTTCCGAAAAGTGCTAAGACGCAACTGCAGAGAAGGCAGGAACAACCCCGAAAGACACATCTTCATCCATATAAGTTGGGGGATCTTCCTGGACCAAGGAATCTTGAGACTTTTCCTCTGTAACTTTACCAGAGCAATCCCTTTGAAGGTGGCCTGTATAATGACACCAGTTGCATCTGAACGAGATGCCTTGATAATCTAGACGGTGTTTGATATGGCGACCTCTCCATTCAATGTCCATCACTTCGGGCAGACCTTCATGTATATCGATCTCCACCATTATCCTTCCCATTTTTCTTGCTGGAGCCGCCAAAGACGAGAAATCAAGATTAATAAAACGCCCTTGAGCATTTTCAACAGCCTTCAGAGCCCCCTCATTCCAAAGATACAGGGGAAGTGTAGGCAATAAAACCCACAGGTGCCTACATTGGAAATAATCAATAGTAGGGTCAAAGGCGACCCTCCACCTTTTCAACATAAATGAGCTCCCCCCCAGTGTCCAGAAACTATCCAAAAGTAAGGTGGCATCCTTCAGTGTTCTGCAGATAAAGCCCATCCACCCTTTCGTGAGATAGTGTATCTTAGGCGAGTACCCAAGGATGGGTTTCCAGGTTTTTTGCATCTAGGCTGAGACTGAGCAATATGAAAGATATGCGTAGGAGAGCCTTCCTACCAACCCACACATCGCTAGCCAACATCCACTCCTAAAACCATTCTTCTCAGCTTCTTGTTTGGTTTCCACGCCTTTTTCCTAAGCCCAATCTGAGGATCGTTTAGTAAGGAGGTACTGACCCGACCATCCAGTGCTCCACCTTTATAACCTTTCCTACAGTGATGCGCCGACTCCTTGGGTAGAGAGGGAGCCTGGGGAAGAGAAGTAACAACAAGACCACCACCATGCGATGAAGGGAAGAAAGGGTACTGTTCCTGGCATTTACTGGAAGCCTGTGGGGATTTAGAAACCTCAGAAACACCAGAAAAAGGCAAGGAAGGATTAAAAAAGGATGAAGGTCTAGAAGGTGTCCCAACCCTGTCAACCCTACAGAAAAGTCCTAATCTATGCCACTCTTCCTCATCCTGTGGGTCCATGAGCAACGCGATATCTTTAGTAATGCCAACATTCATTCCCATGTCCATAGAAAAACCCTCAAAAAACGCACTAAGTCAAAGAAAAAAATAGGAGGACTAAACCCAAGGAAGATAGGACATCAAAAACTGATAACACTCCTAATGAAGCGAAAGGCTCCACTGGAGTCCTAGGAGAAGTGATATCCCTATCACTACGTCATTAAATGACTACAAAGTAACCCCAGGTAGGAAAGGAAACTGACAAAAAACAAGTTCAAAAAGCAGAGTGAAGATAGGTAAGCCCAGCACCGAGAAACCCAAAAGAAGTTGTCAGGTTGTGGAGACTGTTCCCAAGTAAAATGGTTCCAAAGTAGAGACAAAAAAGGTGCCTAAAAACATAAGAAACTGTTCTCTTATCTAACCTAATTGCCTTTAGTGTAAGCAATAAAGGAATCATAACATAAAAGTTGCCATTCACTTTCTTTGATTCTCTATAAAGTGATTGTAAATTATGTTGTTGATATTGTTTGATTCTCTTTAAAGTGATTATAAATGATGTTAAGTGTTTCATGTTGGTTTGTGTGAAATTCATGTGTTTTTTGTGTTTATTTTTTTTTCTTGTAAATTCAAAGATTTTTATTCCTTGAAAACATTAAGGTTGAAAGTTTAAGGTTAAGTGATCTCAAGTTTTTCGAAATTGATAAACATACCTCTTCCTTAAGGTTGTCTTCCACATCATATTTTACCAAAAGGTTATTGATTTTTCAAAGTGGATAGAATTGATTGCTTAAGTCCTCCCAAAAGAATGTTGAGCTTCCCTCAAGCACGTAATAAAGGCACGCAAAACAATTTCCTTCTCCATCCCTAAAAATACCCTTACAACCTACTTTGTCTTGGTTTATTTGAGAAACTTCCTCAAAACTTAAATATAAACATTATGCTTTGGCAACATTTATTTTCTGTCGATCTTCTATAAAATGAAATTGAAATTTGTATTAATGTGCACAAAAATCCAAACTAGGTCAAAAGGACTAAAGATTACACCCTTCAACTAGGGTACTAGAGCCTTTTAGGAAAAAAAAATAAAAAATACTACAACAATAAGTAATGAAACAACATAGGTTAGGGGTCTAAATACCCTAAAGTGGAGTAGCGTTGGTGAATAGATAAGGCTAAAATACCATTGTAATCAAGAGAAGAGGGAGTTGGCTCTCATCATCCTCTGAATCTAAGCAAACAATGAAAATGTCCACTCCATTCAAGAGAAAAGGGAGTTGGTTCTAATCATCCTTAGAATCTAAGCTAACAATAATGCAAATGTCCATACCCAATGTCTACTAAAAAATGACTTGCATTGATAGGATCCTGGGGAATATTCCTAGGTGACATCAACTTATTACCCCTAAGGGACAGAGGTAGAGAGAGGACCAGTGCTAACATCCAAGGCCCATGAACTCTTGGTAGAAGGCAAGTTAGTAATATATCGCTAAGAAGATGGGGAGTGCTCTCAAGTCATTTTAATCCTCCTCAAAACTCTTAACTCATTAAGACAGAGGTAGAGAGAGGAACGATGCTAACATCCAAGGCCCATAAACTCTTGATAGAAAAGAAGTTAATAATATATCACTAAGAAGATGGTAAGTGCTCTCAAGTCATTTTAATCATCCTCAAAATCCTTAACTCATTGTGTAAAGAAACTTGGGTGACACAATTTAGAGAAAAAAACTAAACAATCTAAATAATATCTAATTGAATGTCAATGAAGTACTTCACACTCCAATATCTAAAATTAGAAAAAAAGAAATTATTTATATAAATATAAATGTGATATATAAATATAAATATGATAAATGACAATGCATCATATTTGAAACCATAATATTTAAACTTATAAAAAAATTTAACCATAATATTCAAACCTCCATAAATAAAAATAAAACCTCCATTTGATTCTATTCTAAAACCAAACAACAAAAGATTCAACGTTGTCCCATTACAATTTGGTTTTACACCCCCATATATATATATATATATATTAAAATTATAATAAATTCTATATTACATTTTTTAATATATATGGTGTATTAACTTAAATATATTATCATACGGCATAATAATGCTAATCTAATATTTTTATTTGGATATTGGAAGTGCTTTTAGGGCTACTCCGGATATAAGGGATTTCCTTCGGATCTGAGGAGTTTCGTCTCTTTATAACCATAGCGGGGATGGAATTCTAGTCGACCACTGGACAATTTGTAAACTTCCATTTGTGGGGTTTAACGCTGTTGAGGGTTTGGAGGCATTTTGTCTGATCTCGATGGATCCGAAATGGATTCCATTGCTCTTGACTGTGCTCTGCCTGATATCGCCATTGATTGTACTCGTTTCAGCCTCTGAACCGGTAACTTATCGATGCCGTAGCCTGTTGGTCTGTGTCTCTTTTAAAGTATCGATTCAAACATATTGTAATGTTAGGTCTGGGGTAAATTCACTATGGTACTGCACTGGGTGACTGATCTGATGCATTTTCCTTTGTTTTATCTTGATCTGTTTAACCCAAGTTCGAATTTCGCCCGAAATTTGTACGACTCTGGATCTGGCCCTATCATGAAGAGATTTGTGCTGTTCAAACGCTTGACATTTGTTTTGTTGGCAGGCGTTTTATGAGTCTTTTGACGAGCCGTTCGAAGGGAGATGGATTGTATCCAAAAAAGACGAATATAAAGGTTGGTTTGAGTTTTCTTGAGTTGAATCGTCTGTAAAATTGTACTTGATATGCAGCCGTATCATTTATATTATATTCCCCATTCAGTGACATAATGTTCGAATACTTTTAAATTTCGTTCATGTTCCCTTTAACGTTCTTTGAGATCTACCCGGCCTATAGAAAAAATTAGTTTATGTTTTCTTTTAGCATCCTATGAGTCCTACTTGGTTTAAAGAAAAAAATAGGGTTTAGTATTTGGCATTCAATTCAAATTTGCTCCAGTCTCAGCATTTATACAAAATGTAACCAGATTAAGTCAGAATTTTATTGGTTATTAATCACAATTTAATGAGAATTTGAATAGTGATTTGATCAAGGCTGTTATAATATACGCCTTTTAATCACATTTCTGGTCTTTTCTCCTATGGTGAATGTAAAGTATAATTTATGCTGTTAGGTGCATTTCACAGTGATAACATTGTATGTATGTATACCTTTGAGCACTAAAATGCTGATGACATCGCAGAATCCACGATTTTTTTTTGGGTATTTTAAATATTTCTATACTTCCCTCTCTGCACTCTGCTTTTTTTGCAGACAGTCAACTGCATTAGTTATAGGTTCTTTGGAGCTAATAATTTTAATGTTTTGGGGACCCATTTTACTATTTAGGTGTGTGGAAGCACGAGAAGAGTGAAGGTCATGAGGATTATGGTCTCCTTGTGAGTGAAGTGGCAAAAAAGTATGCCATAGTAAGAGAATTACCAGAGACCATTGATCCCAAGGATGGGTCATTGGTGTTACAGTATGAGGTCCGCTTACATAACGGACTGGAGTGTGGAGGTGCTTACTTGAAGTATCTTCGACCCCAAGAAAGTGGATGGAAACCAGCAGAGTTTGACAATGAGTCCCCATACTCCATTATGTTTGGACCAGATAAATGTGGAGCTACTAACAAAGTACACTTCATCTACAAGCACAAGAATCCAAAGTCCGGGGAATATGTTGAGCACCATCTCAAGTATCCTCCATCTACGCCCTTTGACAAACTGACACATGTTTATACAGCCATATTGAAACCCAATAATGAAGTGAGAATTTTGATTGATGGAGAAGAGAAGAAAAAGGCAAATCTTCTATCTGGGGATGATTTTGAGCCTGCCCTTATCCCACCTAAGACAATTCCCGATCCAGAGGATAAGATGCCAAAAGATTGGGATGAGAGAGAAAAGATCCCTGATCCAGATGCGAAAAAGCCTGAGGATTGGGATGAGGATGCACCAATGGAAATTGAAGATTTGGAGGCTGAGAAGCCTGAAGGATGGCTGGATGATGAACCTGAGGAGATTGATGATCCTGAAGCTACAAAACCAGATGATTGGGATGATGATGAAGATGGAGAATGGGAGGCACCAAAGATATCTAATCCCAAGTGTGATGAGGCACCTGGATGTGGTGAATGGGAAAGACCCATGAAGAGTAACCCTGACTACAAGGGCAAGTGGTATGCTCCAATGATTGACAATCCTAACTACAAGGGTATCTGGAAGCCACAACAAATTCCCAACCCCGACTTCTTTGAACTGGAAAAGCCTGAATTTGAACCAATAGCAGCTATCGGTATTGAAATTTGGACTATGCAAGATGGAATTTTATTTGACAACATACTGATTACACGGGATGAGAAGGTTGCAGAGGAGTACAGAGCAAAAACATGGAAGGGAAAATTTAGCATAGAAAAAGAAAAGCAAAAGCTGGAAGATGCTGATGATTCTCTGCCGGGTGAGCTCTCTGGTTTCCAGGTAAGATATTCTATTTGAGATATATTTGGGCCTTTTCTGCCGACCCACCAGGAAAGATGATCTTCTGTCTGATTCTATTCATGAACGGTTGCCTGCTTGATATTAGTTCCAGATGGCTGTGATCTTGATAAGTTTTCTCATTACTTTAGTCTTGTTCTCTTGCAGAAGAAATTTTTTTATGTCCTCTACACGATAGCAAACATCCCATTCTTGGATGCATACAAGTTGAAGATTATTGTAAGTGCTAAACCCTATTTCGTTTCTTGTCTTCTCAAATACATTATACTTTCTAGTTAATGCTGTTGGCTTCTTTGCTTGATAACTGAAAATTCTCTGTTATGAATGGATACTTTGATCACTTTTTTCCTGCAGTAATCAGTGTGGATTGCATACATCCTAGTATTTTTATGTGAACTGTTGACCTTGATTTGGGTTGTTTGGGGGCCACCTAGCAAATTTATTTTGTCTATTCCTAATTTGGTGTGTCATCCACATGACAGGATTTAATTGAGAAAGGTGAAAAGAAACCAAATTTGACAATCGGCATTTTGGTGGCTGTTTTGGTGGTTCTACTGACATCGATTTTCAAGCTCCTTTTTGGTCGTAAGAAACAGCCTGTAAGTACATTAGTATTTGCATCTTTGTGATATTTTGGTTAATCCAGTCTTAGAAATGTGTTGTGGTGTTATATTCTATGACGTGACGCCTTCTTAATTGCAAGCTTGCTAAAAAATTAACTAAGAGGGATTTTTTCCATGTAACATGACTCTGAGGATATTACCAGTGTTGTAGAGTATATCATTCTATGATCCAGTGTGGTTAGAAGTTTTTATAAGATTTTGGTGAAATAAATTGGTTCTTACACTCATTTGTTGGGACTCTGACAAATTATTGTGTTATGATTCAATCTGGTTAGAGTATTTTGATGAAATAAATAGCTTTTGGTTTTCTGACATTCATTTGGTGTGGAACTTTGACTAAAGGTTCAGAAGGTGGAGTCAAAAAGTCAGCCTGATCAGGATGCTTCTGCTTCTGAGAGTAACAAAGAAGGTTCAGATGACGCAGCAGAGAAGGAAAAATCTGGAGATGAAAATGAAATAGAAGGAGAAGGTGTAGCCCCTCGCCAGAGGAGATCAAGGCGTGAGACATAAATCCTGGTTTATGGAGAAGAATTTTGACAGTGAAGTTCAGTGCATGTGATGAACAGATCTGTCAAATCTATCCATCTGTTTTTATAAGTCATAAGTAGAATAGGAGGAACGTTCAGACAGTCTGCATTCCCCATCATTTTGGCTTGGTGGAGTGGGATGACATTTTTCAGGAGTTGTTTCAACTGTTTGTAGGACAGTCGGAAAAATGAGCTCTGGATCACCTGTGAATGTGTTGTAAGCCCCACTAATTTGCAGAATTGTATTGATTGCATTTTGTATTCTTCTAAATTTTGATTTAAGTGTTCGATTTGCACTATAAGCAATTACCTAAGTTGTCTTCTGATTAGGAATGCAAATTACTTCTGGTCAATTCTCAAATGGAATTCATGACACGCTATGAATTAAAGACATCAAAGCTGGGCTTCAAGTCGAATATGAGATCTTTAAATAAATATTATATGTTTTTTGCATGATGTTCAATGTTTTAAATAACAAAAGTAAAACTGATGATGAATGAGCTAATTTAGAACTATTTAAATAGTAAAGACTTGTTTTATTGTTATCAACTTTGTTATTTGGTAAGAATGTTGTAATGTTATAACATTGTCATTTGCCCCCTTTAATTTTTGCTACAATTGCCTCTTCTAGAATATTTTTGATAAACTAAAAGAGAGCCTGCATTCATGTTTTGAGATGGTTGTGATGCCTTTTGTTATACTCGATAAATCAAGGACACTTGCAGAATTATAATTGAGATGCAGTTGGATTTGACTTGGAATCCTAGGTAGGAAAATGTACCTGTCTACTTAATAAATGAGTATAGATCAATGAGAGATGTGTGTGAGGCTGGGAAAAATATGTAGTTGGTGGCTATTGTACTCACTTTGAGTTTGTTAGAAGGTTAATTCTATGCCCCATTATGATTTTACTATTGTTGACCTGCCTGGGCAGATTAACATGATTCCATAAATCTGAGTCATATTTGGCCACAATTTGTCTGGAGTCTACATTCAATCTTACATGTAATGCCAACTGCATAAATCTGGGTCATCTTTGGCCACAATTTGTCTGGGTCTGTCTACATTCAATCTTACATGTAATGCAACTGCAAGCACGGTTTGCAGATTTGCTCCTTTGCAATGAAAAACTGCAACATTTGGAGGTTTCTATTGTAGTTTTTCTTAACTCAAGTCTACAACTACAGATGTACTGGGCTACAAGCACACCTTCCAGAACTAAACCCACACTAGGAGTTTTTTCTTATCGTAACTCACAAATCTGGAATATCGTGGAATGTGACTCGCTTCAGAAGCTAATCACCATGGATTACTGAATTGTTAACTCTGGATTTTCAGCGATGCCATGCAATTATTGTGTGAAGGAAGAACCATTACAGGAGAAGATAAGCGCAGAGATGCATTGATCATTACATAGACAATTGAGAACATAAGATAGACGTTCACGCAATGTTGTTAGCGAAGGAAATTCTTTGTGCCTTTGCTATAGAAGACGTTCCTCGGAGTTGGGTTACAAATCATCTTTCTCTTACACTTTCTTGCATAATTCCTTTTTGTAATTTTTTGTCTGTAATATATTTAATAGTTATTGATTGCTTGTTTGTTTTCCTTGGAGTTGGGTTACAGATCTTCTTTCTCTTATAGTTTCTTTCTTGCATTCCTTTTTGTAAATTTTTTGTCTGTAATATATTTAATAGTTATTTATTGCTTGTTTGTTTTCCTTGCTATGGTTTTTCACCACACAATTATTTGCTTTATTTACGCACATACATACATTTGTAACCTCTATATATTTTGAACTCTGTCATTGACCACTAAGTCAGCACTCGGGGTCCTTGGATCACATAAAAAGTCATCAGTATTTCATTCCAATTTAGTCTAGTTCTAGTTGTTTTATTTATCCCAAATTGCCAGTAACCAACTAATGTTTATGGATCACATAAAAAGTCGTTAGTATTTTATGTCATTATGGATCACATAAAAAGTCGTTAGTATTTTATGTCATTATGGATCACCTAAAAAGTCATTAGTATTTCATGCCAATTTAGTCTAGCTCTAGTTGTTTTGTTTTAGTTGTTTTTGACACTAGTGCTAATGTTTAAACTTTTATCAAATATAGATACAAAAGCAATATGTTTAAACTTCTATTAATTGTTGTTACAAAAACAACATATATAACAAAAAATATCAATTTTCATAGATGATTATACCACAACCCTTTTGTGCAACATTCTCCCATCGACCAAATCACATTTGGAGATCACAATCAAATGTGGATTAATTTTTACATCCCCATATTCAATTGCTATATTAATATAGAAGCACTCAAGGTCGGGTCTAACTATTGGAAAGATTTTGTGGTTAACATCTTTGAGGATGAAGAGAAGAGTTTCTCGCCTTCAAATTTGTGCAAAATAGTTTTCATTGGTGTGAAGCTTATGTGCAATAAAATGTCACAAAGCACATCAAGAGCCTATTACATGTTAGAATGAGTGCGAAGAAATTCATAGGGAAAAATTTCATCACATGGAAAACAAGTATGTCCTAGAAGCTTGACTTTTTGAACATCAAAGCATTTTGAGATAAATATTAACTTGATCCCCAAATCCAAGGACATAGAGCCAAAATTAATGTGACACCTCCAAAATTCATTAAGAGTGTTGGTGACAGAAGCCTATTGATCACAAGTAACTATGACTTTTCAATCTGATACAAGGCCTATGTGGTCTCTTCAACAATGGTTGTAACATAATGAGAGCCTATTGATCACAAGTAACTATGACTTTTCAATCTGATACAAGGCCTATGTGGTCTCTTCAACAATGGTTGTAACATAATGAGAATTGACTGTAGTGGCAACAACACCAACTGCCAAACCGATATTAGGTCCCTAATGAACACATCTTAATAAAATTAGGTTCTAGATATGCAATAACAAGCTTGGGCCCTACACCTCTCATGTGTTGAATGCTTATTCACAAAAGTTTGATTTATTGATTAACATCTTAAATGAAAGAGGGTCACTTTCGCAAGTGATGTGGGATTAGTGGCCAACCTTTGTATGCCATCATTTATAGTGGCATCCACAAGGATATATCACTTCAATGTACATAATGAAGAGGCTTCACTTTATCACATTAATGGTATCAAACCCATTAGAAACAATGTGTCATTGGTACTTGTTGAATTTGTGATGTTTTGTTTGGATGGCCATCACTAGTATGAGGCTCATGCATCACAACGTCTACATTGGATTTACAAAGTTGATGTTATAGAGTATAACATCTCATAATATATATTGAACACAAGCCTCATGCTTATATATGTCAAATACTGCTAACTTGTTTCACACTCTATGATTTATTTAGAATTAATGTCAAATGTAACATGCCCAACCACCCCTATACAATGAAGTACTCCAAAATTCCTCCCACCTAGTTAAATTCATGCTATGATACATTTTTGTCAAATGCCCATTCTTCTAACAAGGCTGAAATGCACATTACATAGCTTTGATACCATAATATTCCTCATTGATTTCTAATGAACTTATTAATGTATGCATAAATACAATGTAGGTCAATACATATAAATAGAATAGAATTTTGTACACAACATTAATCCCACATAATCACATATAAACCATATACACTTATCTTCTGTGAATAAATCATCCATTGGGTGTAGGCATCGGGCGTTCCACCCAACCATAGGCTCTATTGCACTCAATGTTTCTATAATAGGCCATCCCCGAGTTGAGGCGATGAGTCCACAAGGAAGCAACACCTATGGCTGCCTCTAGTCCTCTCACACAACACATTTCCCAAATTTTATAATCTATTCACTCTTACAACAATCTTGATACACCAACTCTCTTTCCTCTTCAACCTACACAACCCAAGGAATGAAACCCCCTTCTTTGCCATGTAGTCCCTCAGGCTATTCCACATCCTTACATGAATTTGGCCCCCTTTGAGCCCCCTAAGCCCCCTTTCCTTCCTCTCTTGTGGAATCATAGTCCCCCATGTCTTTCACCCTTCTTCGTCTGTCACTGATGATGTTTATTTTTATTATTATCAATGTACAATTACATATTACAACATCTGGCCTTCAACCATTCATCATATACAATTTACATTGCTAATCCGGGGATCAAACCGAGGGTATTGCATTCCCCTCCCCCTAGATTTTGCACCAAATGTTTATTTTGATTATTATCAATGTACAATTACATATTACAACATCTAACCTTCAACCATTCATCATATATAATTTACATTGCTAATCTGGGGATCAGATAGAGGGTATTGCATTCCCCACCCCCTAGATTTTGCACCGTCCTTAGTACACATCACCATGTATACATATACATTTGTATTCTGGAGATCCGGTATTACATCAAAGAAAATGATTGGTTGTACCTAGAACTCTTTTGTTGACTCGCCTTTTCAATGAAAGCATCTCAATAGTAGTTCAATGTAATCTTTGAAGAGCCTATATGTATATCTATATGTTGCTTTGTTTGTCATAGAATTTCATTTGTCTTGACGTCTCCCTTACCTTTATGGGCCTCTTTGGTGATGATTCATATAGGAAATGATAAAATCAAACGACAAATTCAAACCCTAATTAGCAAAGAACATTTGACCCAACTCATTTTGTAGGTAGCCCTATTATATTGGCACCAATGAAAACTCTTAGTGACTTATATCAACATAAAGCCTTAAACACGATCATTGTGAAATATTGCTACCCTCTTAGATTCATAACCTCCTTGGCAAGAGCCAAGTAACGAAGCATTTTGCAAACAACAATTTTAAATCAAGGTAATGCTATGTACCCCTAGATCAAGGATACATTATAGATTCATAACCTCCTTGGCAAGAGCTAGGGAACAAAGCATTTTGCAAACAACAATTTTAAATCAAGGTAATGCTATGTACCCCTAGATCAAGGATATATATTTTAATAATAGAGGGTAGTGTGAGTCATTTTTTACGCCTTTTGGATTCACTAACACTTCTCGTACTTTATGCAACTCTTTTCCATTGTGCATGGACAAGTATATGGCAATATCTACAAGACATCCTTATCTAAACGACACTAAGGAAGAATATCTAGACCATGTCATATAAGTCTTGTAGAGACTTCAACGACACAAGTTCCAACATCACCTTTGCAAGAGTTCATTTGCCATAAAGTAGATTTAGTACATGGAATTCATCATTCATCATACCCATATATGTGTCAATCCTGAAAAGGTACATGTTATCAAAGATTGGTTTGACAACCTTCTTTGAGTTATGCTTAAGTAAACCCTTTTAGGGAACTATAAACTTAGAGCGTAGTGAAGAACCTAAACGACACCAAAATGCTAAAGAAACTAATTTGATCAGTGCTAAAGAGATCCCACTGCCCTTGCAATTCTTGTATATGTAGAGTAAGTTGGATTGCATCGAGAGGTGCTTTCTATAGCTCAAGTGGGTGAGATGTATCATGTTTGTAATGCAAGTCGGCTAAAAATAATAATTATATAAAAAAATTATTATATAGAATCAAGGTTTAAAAAAAGATATATACTAAATTCAACAAATACAAATACATTCATTTAATCCTTATTAAATAGATTGTAACATCCATCCCCATATGTCAACCCAATATAATACTTTGCAAAATAAAAAATAAAGTAATAATAATGCAAAATTAAAAATAAACTGATAATAATAATGCTCCAATATAGGTTCTTTTATTTTTTTTGTTTATTTTTGCTATTTGTAGTCAACGAATTTGCATGTATAGTTGTTGCAAACAACGTAATTAGTTGTCATAAAAAATAAAAAAATAAATAAAAAAATAAAAATAAAAGATAGGATCATTATAATTAAATAAACCAACATATATCCATCTTAACTTTGGATCTATCAAGTGCAGATAGGAATCAAATCTCTTGAGGTTCAATCCCTTTTTAGAGTGAAAAACTTGAGGAAAGGCTTGCACCTCAAGGGATTTGATCCCTCTCTGTCCTTGATAGATCTGGAGTCAAGATGGATATTTATAAATGACATATAAAGCAAATGCATCAACAAGAGTTCAACTTGGTTACTAAGCACAATAAAGGTTGCAAGAACAAAGTTGTATATTCCCTCAATTAGCCACCAACTTCTCCACAATATATTGTGATCAACACATGAGGATACCAATCAAAGAGTTGGTCACTATTATTCTTATATAATGCTACATTTTCACATACATACACCAATCTTCAACTTATTTGACAAGTCGTAGAGTATTGTAGTGTCCCCAAACTGTGTTAGGCTAGATTTAAGTGTTTTGTTGTGTAAATTATGATGTTGGTGTAGTACCTTTGTTAAATAGTTTATACTCATACATAGGTTATGCAAAATCTAATATATGAATTTCCACAAATAGTTTGCATTCATTTCATTAAGTAAACCTCCATCAACATATTGTTAATCCAAGTACACAAATAATGGAAGAGACAACACTTGACATCTTTTATTATGAATGGAGACTGAAAACACAATAACAATAGAAGTCTAATGGTTTCCATAGCAGTTTCATCAACATTACAAACTTAAAGAAAAACATGGAATGATGCCACGAGATAATGTCAATTGCTCCAAGACTCTCCCATCCCTGTAACACAGACTGCTCCAGTACTGTATGTTCTGCAAATGGCCTTCCAAACCCTCATGGATATGACCAAAAGAGTATGTCGAATCCATGAAACCCTCTTACGGAGATCCTCGTGGGACGAGGCTGGGCGTCATGCAAGGCCTCATGGGACTACTGGCGTTCAACCAACAGGGATGCCTTAAAAAACCCTCCCGCAACAAATTTCAGTCTGCAAAGATCTTCACGGGACAACCCTGGGAAACTAGCGGGGCCTCACGGGACCCTCATCTTCAACCAACAAGGATGTCGTTAATAGGCCTTCTGAAACCTTGTTGTACCTACAAAATTGGGATCAACCTCCTCTGGATAGTTTCACAATCTCTTGCACGAGACGATCTACCTCCAATTGAAAACAAACCCAAAACTGAAGCTCAAATGAAGACCTCGTATGGATCCTCCTCCTTGTCTAGCTAGGGTGGATATTGTGCCACCAAAACCAAACCAAAAGTGGAAGGGTTTTGCTAAACCCTAACGAAACAATGGCTCCAAGAGCACTTCAAAATGAGAGATCAAATCATAATCTGAAAATGGAGCTCTACCCCTCCTTTTATCCTTCTTCCATGCCTTCTAGAACTTTCCCCTTTTTTACTACATCAAATATAACTCCTTTTGACTAAATCAAATATGATCCTTATCCCCCTTTTACTTTTACTTTAAGATTAAAAGTCACTTTTAATAATGGTTAAGTAACTTATTAAGCTAAAGTTACTTTATTTCTTTAATGTCACTTTAAATACATAACATCTAATTAAGTGACATTGAATAACCTATATTGACTCCCTTTTTCTTCACTGACAAGCCACAAAAATCTTTTCCACTATCAAACAGGGGAATCCAAAAATGGGAACATGACAAATCCTCCCTTCCCAAAGATTGCTTGTCCTCAAGCAATGCCATCACACCCATAGGAACAACAAAATGAAACTGATGATGATCCTTGGGTCCCAAACCCATTTGAAATATGTGGAGCACTTACCGCCCACAATACTGTCCTATAATGTGCTAACACCAGGGGCCCCCTGAATGCCACCTATCAGTAGAGTAACCAGATACCGTGAAGACTCAACACACTCTTCATAGAATGTCCTTCCTAGGAAGTTGATCCACTGTGCCAGATGAATAAGCTTCTAAAAGTAATGACTCACTCTCCCATCTATACCAGTTTCCAAATTGTCAACCCATAAAATCCCAGGCCCCCATGCTATCAACAGAAAGGACTAATCATGATGTCATTGCGCCACTCTAATTCTAAATATATGGCACTCTTGCAACCTCAGAGAATCGTTCCCGCTATAAAGGAATATATCTTGCCAATGTACCTGAGTTGCTAACTCAATCTTGGGCAACAAAAAAGAGTATCTTCTCAACCATAATATATAAACCTCAACATTTCTCCTCATGTCGCTCCTAAAATGAATTTGATCAAACATTGTCAAGTGACTAATATAGAAGATGTCAACCAAACCAACTCTAAAATTAGACATCCAAGAGAAGTCTTTGTGCCTCACAAACTAATAGGGCATCAACGACACTTAATCTCCAAGTGTCAAAGGGAAAGGCCCTAATATTCCAACACCCCATCCTACTGCAATATTCAAAGCATAGTCTGGACAATCTCCCAACACATCGTCTGCAAATTCCCTCCATGCGAACACAAGAATCTCGTAGGTGGTAAAATTAACAGGATCCAAAACTATCCTGTATGATGTGAATCCCCCTCTACTAGTCTGTAAAATACAAGAATCCACATTATTGCGCCTAATAATCTAGGCAATCATAAGCTCCATAAATTCGGTCAACTCCTCGAAAAACCACTCCAAGAAACCACTCCTAAGCCTCCCAAAAGTGAACTTCGGAAAGTCAAAACTGGTGCTCACATCTCTAATAGTAGTTGAATTGTCAAGCATTGTAATCCTAGGGGCACAAAATAATCCTGGAAAGGTACCACCATGTTCTTACTACACCACTCTGATTATCACCATCGAACCAACGCTCCCAATCTGCGTCCTCCTCTCCTAGAACCCCAAACTAAACTCCATGAATAGACCTAAACTACTATCTTGGATCCTCCCTATGAAGGTGTCTCAGTGAAATCTAAGCCTGCAAATCCACAACCGGCCTTGAGTATGTCCTACCATATATAGTAAGTCTCGACCTCCCCTCTACTGACGTCCCAAAAAATAAAGCATACCAATCACTATCACAGCTTTGTCGATAATCATCATCTGAATCAATCTATCACTCAAATGAATTCTCGGATCCCACCACCAAATTGGAAGTCCACAACTCCCAATACCTGCTAGTTGTTGTTGTGCTATACTGGTAACCATCATAGTCAAAATGAGCCAAGTCCTTGGTATGCCATCATCTGGTGGAAACCAAGTATTAGGAATTAACTTTGTGCCTGCTAATATGTTCATCCCCTGCCAAACTACACTGGAAAATCTTCTATCTCGATCACCATCAATGTACTCAAGTAATATGAGGAGTCTAAAAACCTCCCTGGAAAGTATCCCTATCACCTATGGTGCCTCATACTCATACAAGTACCTAGAATGCCCTACCAAAGGTGAATCATGCGTAGCCCTCATAATCTTCTCCCTAAGTGTGGACTCATGGACTATATGTGTGCGACCTTCGTAGTGGATAATGCCATCCACCACTTTGTCAGTTGAAATCTCTGTGAGCTGATCCAATACAATCTAGATCTCCTCCTGTGCTCTGACCACATAGCCCAAATGAACGAACTATGACATGGCTATAATATTGCTTGCCTCACCCAACTGAATCAGGTGAACCCTCCATGCCTTGTTGAATATACTATTGACATCAGAAGATAGCACTAGATGCGATTGCGAGTGCCTACAAGGCTAGAAAGTGTCAGGTGCGTTGGAAAACCCCAATGGTATGACCAAGAACTCAAGGTAGCATATGATACCAATCCTGCGAGTATCATGTTCTCTATCCCTGCTATGGTGATATCCCAATCGAAGATCAATCTCCGAGGAATATTCCTCTCCATGAAGCTCATCCATCCACTCACCAATCCTGAGTGAACCAAACTCAATGATTTTTCTGAAGTCCCTGTCTAGAGGTCACTCTAGGAGAAACGTCCCAAAAACCCATTGCACACCACCGTACACCATTGTATATTGTTGTATACCACTGCACACCATTGTATCACTATGTATCGCCCTGTATCCTATATGTGCCATTGTATCAATCACTTTATTAATATCAACTAAACCTAGATCCCATAGTGATGTGTCCACATATTTCCTATACTCAATCCTCCAATCAATTGGTGCATATACTTCCTTGTTGGCTAGTCCACAAGAAATTTGCTCAACTATTGTCTCTGTAGCTAAGCCTTGAGCCAAAATAAACAACTCATGATCCCTGTAATGAAAAACAAGCACACAGGCAAAACCATTTTGTGTCAAAACTCTCATCATACACCTACAACTTTGAATGTTCCTCGTGTGCAATCGTCATAAGAGGCTCCTCCCTCAGATCATGAGTGCCACTTATTCCCTCATGTGCCATTTTTGCCAAAGATGATGGAGTCTTTGCTACTATCAATGATGAAAAGCATGCCAAACTAAGTTGGTAACAAAGCTCCTCAATCTCCCTTTCCTTGTCCTCAATGAACTTGAGAGAAAGGTCCCTATCCATGAACAATTGCAAGTACTGATATTTTATTTTCTCTAGTTCTTCTTTGATGATGCGTAATTGGGTACTAGTGACTCCACCTTTAATTCTTGATGTCTCTCCTCCATATGGGTTTTCCACATAAGGTCTTATATAAACTTATGAGTACCATCCATCCTCATAAATGCCTACACAACTTGCCCCT
>ML791107.1:308748-319411 GCA_009831015.1 Picea engelmannii | reverse complement strand
TTCTTCACTGATATATTGTTGTCCAACCTTGAATAGCTGTTATCCTATTGTTTGGTTCATGACATTATTATCAGTCTCTTTAGTTGTTTATTAAGCCCTTCTTTGCACTGGTTTATGAGCAATCTTTTCTTCATCCACTTAAATCTATCTTACTGTTTAACCAATCTTGGAGAGCACTGTCTATTTGTTTATCACTTTGATGTCTGAATGCTATAGTTAAATTGAGTTATCCCATTGATCCATCTTTACAAAATACAAAAACATTTATTTCTTAAGTTACCAAGCACCTTTGGTCTGCAACCACAAAGGGTTTCTTGGAGTGATAACACAACCATTGAAATGCATTCCCCTTGATCCCATAAAGTTAGGACTATTGTGAAAAATCAAGTCTTGATCTTCCTTGAGCTCAAACAAAAACACAAAAACCCTTATAATAGAATGACAAAGCAAACTTCCCTTTAATGAGGGGGTTTCTAGATTTGGTCCACCTAGCTTGCTACTTCTCTTGGAGAGGGCCATATCCCTGTGAATTGCCGCACGAGACCATTTGCAGCAAATCAAAGAGCTAAATTTATGGACGAAGAGGCGTGCACTAGGACCTTTAGGATCTCATCTAGTTTCTTCACAAACTTGGAGGGGGGCGCTTTGGAGGACTTCAGTGCTGAGGCCATGAGGGAATGAAACACCTTAATGTCTATAGGAGGCGATGAAGGAGGAGGAGGGGGAGAGGGATCTACCCCTGCTGAATGAATTGCCATTGATCATACTAGGGTTTTGGCTGCAGAGTTACAGAGTGTTTACCAAGACGAAAGGTTCTTGAATTATTGTTCTTCATTTTAACATAAGTACTATGTTTTTGATATATATATATATATTATCTAGCCGAATCAATAACCAATCAGGCTCGTATTCACATGACACAGGATCGATTCCAACCGCTACCACTATAACCTCACTTTTTCCCTTTTTAACCTAAAAATTATATTTCCTTTTTAACTTAAGTACTATGTTTTGATATTACCTGTCACAGTAATATATTTATAAGCATTCTATAATTCTAATTTTTCTTGTATACGATCATGTCATTTTTTCAGCATCTAGGTTAAAAGTGGACCCCATATAGGCATAATCATATAATCAACTTATCCTTTCGACATATATATCATTGAAACATTGTCAAGATGTTGCTATATCAGTTACATCTAAACACGGATAAAATGACACAAAGATGTCACTATATTGGCATTTAAACATGGATAAAACAATGACAAAACATCATTATATGGACATCTAAACATGGATAAAAGGATGTCAGTATCATGGATAAATTGATGCTAGCTTAAAACATTATAGTAATGATGATTGCAATGGTAAAGTCAAATCACCAAGTGCATCGTGATAATATAATGTTTAGAAGCGTCAATTAAGCGACTCTAGGGAAATAATCTAAGAAATATTTTTTTGAATCCTAGACCAAAAACAACACAAATGATTTATGTCAAAATTAACATCGTAATAAATGTTGTTTATTGACCCCAAATGTAGTAGTGCTTGCATGCTAATGCAATGTGATTCATTAAGGATATTTGTACAATTATGGTTGAATATACATGACATTCATTAATAAGTATATATAAGAAAGCCAATGTTTTTCAAACACCAAAATTAGCTTCTCAACTTATGAGAATGATGAAGTCATAGTTATGAAATGTTGTCATTTGTGCTTACAAATTTATGAACATTTCACTCTAATTTGGGACATAAGCTTTATTTTCTATTTATAATGTATTTGGACAATTGAGTGGTTGGAATGATATGACATGGAATGTCTCAGTATCTCATTTTGTCTCTATTGTTGGACATGTATCCCTTACATGAACATAAAATTAAATGGAATTTTGATGTGTTGGTTCTTGTTGTGGAATAAAATGCATTGTAATAATGAAAGAGATAGGGCTATCATGATGATAATGTACGTTGGACATGTACCCCTTACATGAACATAAAATTAAATGGAATGAATGTATTGTGGAATAAAATGCATTGTACTAATGAAAGAGCTAGGGTTATCATCATGATAATGTATATGAGTAAATGGTTGAAACATAATATAGTACGCTCGTGTGAATAAGCATTTACACATTGCATTTAATATCTTGAAATTGGGATAAATGTGGATGTGCATAATGCCTGTGGAATTTTGTTAATGGGTTGAGCAAATTCTTATGCCCTCATATATGAGGGTGTGGGTGGGGGGAATAATAGAGAAAACATATAATGTTTTCTCTATTATTCCCCCACATGTATATGTTTTTTATATTGCGGGGGATAATAGTTTTATCTATTATTCCCCCTTATCTTTCAATGTACAATTACATATTACAACATCTAACCTTCAACCATTCATCATATATAATTTACATTGCTAATCTGGGGATCAGACATAGGGTATTGCATTCCCCACCCCCTAGATTTTGCACCGTCCTTGGTACACATCACCATGTATACACATGCATTTGTATTCTGGAGATCCGGTATTACATCAAAGAAAATGATTGGTTGTACCTAGAACTCTTTTGTTGACTCACCTTTTCAATGAAAGCATCTCAATAGTAGTTCAATGTAATCTTTGAAGAGCATATATGTATATCTATATGTTGCTTTGTTTGTCATAGAATTTCATTTGTCTTGAGGTCTCCCTTACTTTTATGGGCCTCTTTGGTGATGATTCATATAGGAAATGATAAAATCAAACGACAAATTCAAACCCTAATTAGCAAAGAACATTTGACCCAACTCATTTTGTAGGTAGCCATATTATATTGGCACCAATGAAAACTCTTAGTGACTTATATCAACATAAAGCCTTAAACACGATCATTGTGAAATATTGCTACCCTCTTAGATTCATAACCTCCTTGGCAAGAGCCAAGTAACGAAGCATTTTGCAAACAACAATTTTAAATCAAGGTAATGCTATGTACCCCTAGATCAAGGATATATTATAGATTCATAACCTCCTTGGCAAGAGATAGGGAACAAAGCATTTTGCAAACAACAATTTTAAATCAAGGTAATGCTATGTACCCCTAGATCAAGGATATATATTTTAATAATAGAGGGTAGTGTGAGTCATTTTTTACGCCTTTTGGATTCACTAACACTTCTCGTACTTTATGCAACTCTTTTCCATTGTGCATGGACAAGTATATGGCAATATCTACAAGACATACTTATCTAAACGACACTAAGGAAGAATATCTAGACCATGTCATATAAGTCTTGTAGAGACTTCAACGACACAAGTTCCAACATCACCTTTGCAAGAGTTCATTTGCCATAAAGTAGATTCAGTACATGGAATTCATCATTCATCATACCCATATATGTGTCAATCCTCAAAAGGTACATGTTATCAAAGATTGGTTTGACAACCTTCTTTGAGTTATGCTTAAGTAAACCCTTTTAGGGAACTATAAACTTAGAGCTTAGTGAAGAACCTAGACGACACCAAAATGCTAAAGAAACTAATTTGATCGGTGCTAGAGAGATCCCACCACCCTTTCAATTCTTGTACATGTAGAGTAAGTTGGATTGCATCGAGAGGTGCTTTCTATAGCTCAAGTGGGTGAGATGTATCATGTTTGTAATGCAAGTCGGCTAAAAATAATAATTAATATAAAAAAATTATTATATAGAATCAAGGTTTAAAAAAAGATATATACTAAATTCAACAAATACAAATACATTCATTTAATCCTTATTAAATAGATTGTAACATCCATCCCCATATGTCAACCTAATATAATACTTTGCAAAATAAAAAATAAAATAATAATAATGCAAAATTAAAAATAAACTGATAATAATAATGCTCCAATATAGATTCTTTTATTTTTTGTTTATTTTTGCTATTTGTAGTCAATGAATTTGCATGTATAGTTGTTGCAAACAACGTAATTAGTTGTCATAAAAATAAATAAAAAATAAAAGATAGGATCATTATAATTAAATAAACCAACATAGATCCATCTTAACTTTGGATTTATTAAGTGCAGATAGGAATCTAATCTCTTGAGGTTCAACCCCTTTTTAGAGTGAAAAACTTGAGGAAAAGTTTGCACCTCAAGGGATTTGATCCCTCTCTGTCCTTGATAGATCTAGAGTTAAGATGGATATTTATAAATGACATATAAATCAAATGCATCAACAAGAGTTCAACTTGGTTACTAAGCACAATAAAGGTTGCAAGAACAAAGTTGTATATTCCCTCAATTAGCCACCAACTTCTCCACAATATATTGTGATCAACACATGAGGATACCAATCAAAGAGTTGGTCACTATTATTCTTATATAATGATACATTTTCACATACATACACCAATCTTCAACTTATTTGACAAGTCGTAGAGTATTGTAGTGTCCCCAAACTGTGTTAGGCTAGATTTAAGTGTTTTGTTGTGTAAATTATGATGTTGGTGTGGTACCTTTGTTAAATAGTTTATATTCATACATAGGTTATGCAAAATCTGATATATGAGTTTCCACAAATAGTTTGCATTCATTTCATTAAGTAAACCTCCATCAACATATTGTTAATCCAAGTACACAAATAATGGAAGAGACAACACTTGACATCTTTTATTATGAATGGAGACTGAAAACACAATAACAATAGAAGTCTAATGGTTTCCATAGTAGTTTCATCAACATTACAAACCTAAAGAAAAACATGGAATGATGCCACGAGATAATGTCAACTGCTCCAAGACTCTCCCATCCCTGTAACACAAACTGCTCCAGTACTGTCTATTCTGCAAATGGCTTTCCAAACCCTCATGGATCTGACCAAAAGAGTATGTCGAATCCATAAAACCCTCTTACGGAGATCCTCGTGGGACGAGGATGGGCGTCATGCAAGGCCTCATGGGACTGTTGGCGTTCAACCAACAGGGATGCCTTCAAAAACCCTCCCGCAACAAATTTCAATCTGTAAAGATCTTCACGGGACAACCCTGGGCAACTAGCGGGGTGTCATGGGACCCTCATCTTCAACCAACGAGGATGTCATTAATAGGCCTTCTGAAACCTTGTTGTACCTACAAAACTGGGATCAACCTCCTCTGGATAGTTTCACAATCTCTTGTGCGAGACGATCTACCTCCAAAAGAAAACAAACCCAAAACTGAAGCTCCAATGAAGACCTCATATGGATCCTCCTCCTTGTCTAGCTAGGGTGGATATTGTGCCACCAAAACCAAACCAAAAGTGGAAGGGTTTTGCTAAACCCTAACGAAACAATGGCTCCAAGAGCACTTCAAAATGAGAGATCAAATCATAATCCGAAAATGGAGCTCTACCCCTCCTTTTATCCTTCTTCCATGCCTTCTAGAACTTTCCCCTTTTTTACTACATCAAATATAACTCCTTTTCACTAAATCAAATATGATCCTTATCCCCCTTTTACTTTTACTTTAAGATTAAAAGTCACTTTTAATAATTGTTAAGTAACTTATTAAGCTAAAGTTACTTTATTTCCTTAATGTCATTTTAAATACATAACATCTGCTAATTAAGTGACATTGAATAACCTATATTGAATCCCCTTTTCTTCACTGACAAGCCACGAAAGTCATTTCCACTATCAAATAGGGGAATCCAAAAATGGGAACATGACAAATCCTCCCTTCCCAAAGATTGTTTTTCCTCGAGCAATGCCATCACACCCATAGGACCAACAAACTAAAACAAACTAAAACTGATGATGATCCTTGGGTCCCAAACCCATCTGAAATATGTGGAGCACTTACCGCCCACAATACTGTCCTATAATGTGCTAACACCAGGGCCCCCCTGAATGCCACCTATCAGTAGAGCAACCAGATACCGTGAAGACTCAATACACTCTTCATAGAATGTCCTTCGTAGGAAGTTGATCCACTGTGCCAGATGAATAAGCTTCTAAAAGTAATGACTCACTCTCCCATATGTACCAATTTCCAAATTGTCAACCCATAAAATCCCAGGCCCCCATGCTATCAACAGAAAGGACTCATCATGATGTCGTTGCACCGCTCTGATTCTAAATATATGCAACCTCAGAGACTCGTTCCCACTATAAAGGAATATATCTTACCAATGTACCTGAGTTGCTAACTCAATCCTGGGCAACGAAAAAGTGAATCTTCTCAACCATAATATATAAACCTCGACATGTCTCCTCATGTCGCTACTAAAATGAATTTGATTAAACATTGTCAAGTGACTAATATAGAATATGTCAACCAAACTAACTCTAAAATTATACATCCAAGAGAAGTCTCTGTGCCTCACAAACTAATAGGGCATCAACGACACTTAATCTCCAAGTGTCAAAGGGAAAGGCCCTAATATTCCAACACCCCATCCTACTACAATATTCAAAGCATAGTCTAGACAATCTCCCAACACATCATCCACAAAGTCCCTCCATGCGAACACAAGATCCAAGATCCAAAACTATCCTATATGATGTGAATCCCCCTCTACTGGTCTATAAAATACAAGAATCCACATGATTGCACCTAATAATCTAGGCAATCATAAGCTCCATAAATTCGGTCAACTCCTCGGAAAACCACTCCAAGAAACCACTCCTAAGCCTCCCAAAAGTGAACTTCGGAAAGTCAAAAATGGCGCTCACATCTCTAATAGTATTTGAACTGCTAAGCATTGTAATCCTAGGGTCACAAAATAATCCTGGAAAGGTACCACCATGTTCTTACTACACAACTCTGATTATCACCATCGAACCAACACTCCCAGTCTACGTCCTCCTCTCCTAGAACCTCAAACTGAACTCCCTGAATAGACTGAAACTACTATCCTGGATCCTCCCTATGAAGGTGTCTCGGTGAAATCTAAGCCTGCAAATCCACAACCGGCCTTGAGTATGTCCTACCATATATAGTAAGTCTCGACCTCCCCTCTACTGACGTCCCAAAAAATAAAGCATACCAATCACTATCACAGCTTTGACGATCATCATCATCTGAATCAATCTATCACTCAGATGAATTCTCGGATCCCACCACCAAATTGGAAGTCCACCACTCCCAATACCTGCTAGTTGTTGTTGTGCTATACTGGTAACCATCATAGTCAAAATGAGCCAAGTCCTTGGAATGCCATCATCTGGTGGAAACCAAGTATTAGGAATTAACTTTGTGCCTGCTAATATGTTCATCCCCTGCCAAACTACACTGGGTAATCTTCTATCTCGATCATCATCAATGTACTCAAGTAATATGAGGAGTCTAAACACATCCCTGGAAAGTATCCCTATCACCTATGGTGCCTCATACTCATACAAGTACCTAGAATGCCCTGCCAAAGGTGAATCATGCGTAGCCCTCATAATCTTCTCCCTAAGTGTGGACTAATGGACTATATGTGTGTGACCTTCATAGTGGATAATGCCATCCACCACTCTGTCAGTTGAAATCTCTGTGAACTGATCCAATACAATCTAGATCTCCTCCTGTGCTCCGACCACATAGCCCAAATGAACGAACTATAACATGGCTATAATATTTCTTGCCTCACCCAATTGAATCAGGTGAACCCTCCATGCCTTGTTGAATATATTGTTGACATCAGAAGATAGCACTAGATACGATTGCAAGTGCCTACAAGGCTGGAAAGTGTCAGGTGCATTAGACAACCCTAATGGTGTGACCAAGAACTCAAGGTAGCATATGATACCAATCCTGCGGGTATCATGTTCTCTATCCCTGCTATGGTGATATCCCAATCGAAGATCAATCTCCGAGGAATATTCCTCTCCATGAAGCTCATCCATCCACTCACCAATCCTGAGTGAACCAAACTCAATGATTTGTTTGAAGTCCCTGTCTAGAGGTCACTCTAGGGGAAACGTCCCAAAAACCCATTGCACACCACCGTACACCATTGTATATTGTTGTATACCATTGCACACCATTGTATCACCATGTATCGCCATGTATCCTATATGTGCCATTGTATCAATCACTCTATTAATATCAACTGAACCTGGATCCCATAGTGATGTGTCCACATATTTCCTATACTCAATCCTCCAATCAATTGGTGCATATACTTCCTTGTTGGCTAGTCCACAAGAAATTTTCTCAACTATTGTCTCTGTAGCTAAGACTTGAGCCAAAATAAACAACTCATGATCCCTATAATGAAAAACAAGCACACTTTCAAAACCCTTTGTGTCAAAACTCTCATCATACACTTGCAACTTTGAATCTTCCTCGTGTGCAATTGTCATAAGAGGCTCCTCCCTCAGATCATGAGTGCCACTTATTCCCTCATGTGCTATTTTTGCCAAAGATGATGGAGTCTTTGCTACTGTCAACGATGAAAAGCGTGCCAAACTAAGTTGGTAACAAAACTCCTCAATCTCCCTTTCCTTGTCCTCAATGAACTTGAGAGAAAGGTCCCTATCCATGAACAATTTCAAGTACTGATATTTTATTTTCTCTAGTGCTTCTTTGATGATGCGTAATTGGGTACTAGTGACTCCACCATTAATTCTTGTTTGTCTCTCCTCCATATGGGTTTTCCACATAAGGTCTTATATAAACTTATGAGTACCATCTATCCTCGTAAATGCCTACACAACTTGCCCCTCTATGACCAATAATCGGTTCTCCAATTCACTCAATGTTATTTCATCAACATGGCATGGGATGTCAAAAAAGGGAACAATTGACTCACTAGATGATGACGTGCAGTGTGGGCTATCCGACTCATACAAGTTTTCTAATATGTTCTCGTCCATCAATTCATCTCCTTTGTTGTCATATTATGGTACAATCATGCCATAAATAGGATGAGGTATGCCATCATCAACATCATACATAGGGGAAGATGTTGGATCCACAACATCGAATGATTGGAATATTTCCTCATAGTCATCAAAAGTAAGACAAGATGTTGTATCCTCATCTTTTTCATGAGAGGTGTACCAATCCGATACACTAGTATCGTCAGCCTCATCGGTTAGCTCAAATGATGTATCACAGGTTGTTGTTCGGTCTTCCTCTACGCACATATCTTCAACATGGATAGATGTATGCTCCTCCACCTGTCCTTCATGCTCAATTTTCTTTAATTTCTGACCTATTCCTTTAAAGGAATCCTCATCCACTTTCTTGGGCCAACATCCGTACTTGAGAGTAAAATAGATTTTAAAGGGAAAATTTGTACATATCTCCTCACCCAATGATAGATACTCCTAATAGTGGTAAGACATGTTTTGAATTGTTGCTAGCCTCCTCAAGATTTCATCCACAAGCTTTGAATCTTCCTCATCTCGCTTAACCACATTAGTGAAAACCCTTCTACCATCCTTTCTTACACTTGTATGAACACAATCTGATTTCTTTCCCACCGTTTCCCCTCGGGATGGCAAGATCACCAGCTTTGATACCACTACAGTGTCCCCAAACAGTGTTAGGCTAGATTTAAGTGTTTTGTTGTGTAAATTATGATGTTGTTGGTGTAGTACCTTTGTTAAAGAGTTTATACTCATACATAGGTTATGAAAAATCTAATATATGACATTCCACAAACAATTTGCATGAATTTCATTAAGTAAACCTCCATCAACATATTGCTAATCCAAGTACACAAATAATGGGAGACAACATTTGGCATCCTTTATTATGAATGGAGACTGAAAACACAGCAACAACATAAGTCTAATGGCTGCTATAGTAGCTTCAACAACACTACAAACCCAAACAAAAACCTAGAATGATGCCAAGAGATAATTTCAACTACTCCAAGACTCTCCTATCCCTACACGGATTGCTCCAATACTGTCTATTATGTAAATGGCCTTCCAAACCCTCACAGATTTGAACAAAAGAGACTGTTGAATCCACAAAACACTTTTACGGATATCCTCGCGAGACATGACTACGCATCGTGCAGGGCCTTGCGGGAAAATTGGCGTTTAACCAACGAGGATTCCTTCAGAAACCCTCGTGCAACAAATTTCAGTCCACAAAGATCCTCGCGGGACAACCCTGGGAAACTAGCAGGGCCTCGTGGGACCCTCGTCTTCAACCAATGAGGATGTCTCTAATAGGCATTCTGAAACCCTCATGTACTTGCAAAACTGGGATCAACCTCCTTTGGATAATTTTTCAATCTCCTGCGTGAAGCGATCTACCTCCAATTGGAAAAAACAAAGCAAAATTGAAGCTCCAATGAAGACCTCATGATGGGTAAACTATATACCTTAATTTCCCTCAATTAAATTATCGACCAGGGTAAGTAAAATTAGAGTTGTGACACAATATGAGTAAAGGTAGGGCAAGGGTTAACTGCTTATGAGGTTTGTAAAGTGGATTTAGCTAGGCAAGAATATGGTTTATCCTAGGGATCAATACTTTATCTTCAATTTACAATTATATTTTAGAAGAAGATTATAAACAAACTGAACTCTGTTTGGACAATGAACTTTATTTTAAATATACCGAGCAATCTATGACTATGAACAATGAGCTCATTACTCTAAGTAATCAATTCTTGAATATAAACAAGCTATCTTTCCTTAAAAGCAACTCTTTGAAGTAAACTCTATTCTTAAAGCATGTTTTCAAGAACTCGCAATTACTTTT
>ML791107.1:245250-268031 GCA_009831015.1 Picea engelmannii | reverse complement strand
ATATATATATATATATATATATATAAAGTAGAAGGGCTAATGATCAATATGATGAATAGTGGGTTTCCAAGATTGGCTAAGCTTGTAGCCATCTTCTCGATTAAAATTATTAGGATGCTTTTTCAATTATATGAGAGGAGTAATAGAGTTAATAATAGGGTTCCAAAGCTAGAATTTTAGTTTGGTCAAAACAAATGATTAGATTTGTAGGAGTGTTCGACGATAACCGACTCAGATATGCAATCATGGAAGATGGAAGTTATATGTGCATGCTTTAAATGATCTACTCGTTTGTCCAATGCATGATTTGCCACAAGAGCAGGGAATTTTGTAAACTCCTTGGCCAAGCATGAGATCATATTTATCTAGTTGTTTTGAATAACTATTTAAAGGTTTTATGGGGTTCAAAATAGAGTTTAATATTCTTTTTGGCGAAAATCTTAAAGATATGATATGTATTACTTTGGATGTAGGGAAGAGAAATAAGAGATAAGGATAAGGAAGATGAATGCGAGTTTTAAATTTAAAATGACTAATTAAACAAAAGATTTTATTAATTTGGGAAGTTGAACAACCATTGACCACAAAGGATTTAGTTAAGGAGTATCTTATTCCAGAAACAAAAAGTCTCATACACCAATTTAATATCTAACTTAATTATGACCTTTTTTTTTCATAAGAAAAAAGACTTATATTAGATAATATAACTATTATGTTACAATCACTATCAAAAAGTGCAAATCTCTTAGATCACTAGGTGTTGCATTATAGTCATTGATTACAAAATATCATATAACAAACCAACAGAGCTAGGAAACTCTATAATATAGTCCCCAAAATATTGCATCTTCTTTGTACAAACCAAAATAAAACAGTTTATTTTTCCTTGCATCTGTAAAGTTTAAACGATGTCTAATCTATCATAAAATGTTGTATGTCCTTCAGTAACCGCTGCATAATATAAACCATCTTCCTCAAGAGATAGTGCTTCTTTTGAAAGTTGATCAGCTTCCATGTTGAATCCTATGTATATATGTTGAGCTTTAAGTTGTGAAAAGTTCATGCTGAGATCTCTAATGTTTTTCATCCAGGGTTGCAAGGAGACCACCTGAAGTTTATTTTCATTAGTAAACCAGTCAATAATCACCTTTGAATCACCTACCAGCTGCAACCTTGTTACCTTTTTGTATTAAGCAAAGAATAATATACACCACAATGCTAGAAGTTCAGCCTTGGTATTAGTTCCACTGCCACAATTCATTTTGATTCTATAAGTACCCAACACTGGGCATTTTAATACAACTCCTGCTCCACATTTCACACCCCTATATTGTGAAGCACCGTCAAAGAAACCCACAGCCAGATCCCAGATAAGTAAAGGTGGTCTATCAATCCTCCTTTCCTTAGTGGTATGTCCTACTTTTGTTTCTCCCTGATCCTGTAGAATACTAGTACAAACTATGTCCCTATTCAGGGGCCTATCTTCAAATATAGAAAGATTCCTATGTTTCCAAATCTCCCAATAGATAAAACATGGAATTTCTATCATTTCACCCTTTAGTCTTTTCCAGTTAAGAAAACAATTAGTAAACTGCCCTCCTTCCCAAACACCATCCAAATTTAATTCCTTAAGCATCAAATACCAAATATCTTTTGTAAAGTTACACTCCAAAAAAAGATGATACACAGTCTTCTCACAATTCCCACAGAGAGTGCATCTGCTAGGACCATGAATCCCTATTTTAACTAAATTTTCCCATGTGAGAATTCTCTGTTCTAATAGTAGTCACATAAAAAATTTAACTTTTAATGGCAACTGCCAGTGCCAGAGATCAGTATACCATAAATTAGGTACAGTCACCACATCCTCCAACATTTGTACTTCATAGGCTTTCTTTTCACTTACTTGACCACTTTTGGTATCCCAGAACCACATTAATAAGTCTTTGTCATTATTCTGCTCAAAACCCGAACTAAATAATCCTTTAACATAATTATTCCATTGAGCTTTTAAATCTCTTTCCAATCATAATGCCTTTGCCTTTATCCATCCTGTATGCCTAGAATTTTCCAATTCCATAGTTCCTACTTGTGCAAGAAATTCTAATCCTAGATCTTTTAGTAATAAGATAAGATTCCTTGAGAGTTTATAATAGGTATGGGACCCAACCATGGGGTCAATACCAATTCCGATATCCCTCCCATCTACAGGCTTCCATACCACCCAATAATTTATAATAGTTAAAGACGAGGTGAGTGCTCTCCAAATATTAGAGCTCCCAGACCACTTTCTGCTTCCTTGCCTAAGCCATTCAACCACAAAATTCTTCCTAAGATATTTACTAACAATTATGTCATGCCAAAGTCCAGGTACCATAAGACACCTCCATAAAAAATTTGTTTCTAGGGCTTTTCCAAAAGTATAGATATTTTGTATACCCCACACCCCCAACTTTTTAGGTTTATCTATCTTTTCCCATCTTATCAAATGAATCCCTTCTTTTACCTTTTTGCCAGACTACATAAAACTAAACATTCTCCTTCTGATAATATTGAGGATACTTTTTGGAATCTTGGCCAGTGAAAGCCAATATACATGTATACTTTCAAGTACTCTTTTAACAAGTGTAACCCTTCCCCCTAAGCTTAACCATCTTAGGCTCCAATTTGCAATCCTTTTATCAAACTTTCTTACCAAACAATACCAATCAACCTTATTATAACACTTGGGATTTAGAAAACAACCAAGATACTTGAAACCTGCATCTACTGATTTTACATCAAAGGGCATAATCTCCTTCAATAAATATAAATCCTCTGTTGTCCATCCAGCTTCAAGAAGCATTGATTTCTATGGACTAAAGGCCATACCAGTTACTTTACTGAAAAGTTCTAAGAGATCCTTAAATAACTTCCACTCAACAAATTTTCCATTTCCAAACAGAATAATATCATCATCAAACATCAGATGAGTAATGTAAATCCCTCTAGCCACAAGAATACCTTCTAAGTTCTTATCCCTAACATGCTCCTTTATAGCTCTGCTTAAACCTTCCACTATAGGAAGAAAGAGTAAAGGGGATAATGGGCACCCTTGTCTTAATCCCCTTGTAATTTTAAAGAACTCTGTAGGCTTTCCATTAATCAATACAACAAATTTTGCAGAGGTCACACACCCCATGATCCAATCAATTGCTTCTAAGCTCATTCCCACCTATAATAGCACAAGTCTTAAGAAGCCCCAGTCAACTCTGTCACATGCCTTTATCATGTCTAGTTTAAGTACCAAAGATTTGATACTTTTAACCTTAATACTATGAAAAGCTTCCTGTACTATGACAATAGCATCAGTGATTTGTCTGCCCTCAAGAAATCCAAATTGTTCCTTTGATATACCACAGGACAGAGAATATTTAATTATGTTGGCAATAATTTTAGTAATGATATTATACATCAAGTTACAAAGAGAAATAGGCCTATATTCCCCAAAATTTCCTAGATTCTCTGATCCACGTGTATATTGGTGGCCACCCACCTATTCCACTTGGACCCCCACCATTTCTTCTTTCAGTTTTTCAGTTTCCGCACAGTTTACTATTTTTAGCATTTTTTCGGGTCCTGAACTTCTGGAGTCGTTTTGAGGCCTTCAACGACGTTTTTTGGGAAAACGAGGAGCAACATGATCCAGAGATCAATGTTTCTCACCCAAAATTTGTAGTCCTTGGATATATCTTTCTAACGAGGTATGTAACGCGTCAAACAGAGATCGTATGCCAAAGTTACATCCCCGGGAAGTTGATGTACCAACTTACCCAAACGAGGCCCATAGTCTTGGCATTTCATCTCCTAGGGTTAGGTCTTTGGATGTTTAGGGTTTTCCATTATTTCTCAATAATAATAGGCCTTTGAGACTCATTGTAACACAGTTCAAAGGCCAGTAGCCGCCACATCTCTTCTCAGAGATAAGCTACCAGTGCCCTAGCTAGTTTATTTCCATTCTGTCTGTAAGCATATTTCAGTCATTTGTTATTAATGAAATGAAGTCTTATTTCCGTTGCGTCTCTGTGTTTATGTGTATTTATGTATTTCATTGTGTTCCTACATAAATCCATATCAGTGGTATTAGAGCAGTCTGCTCGTTCTCGATCCTTCTTTGCATGTCCCCAACGACATCGGGGTATAAGGAGTTGGGGCTTGATCTGGTTGAACCTTTGCAAGATTAGCCTCGCAAACCCCGACGACACCCATGGGGGAAGAAAAGAAAGATGATGGAGAAGGAGATCCTATCAAAATGTTGCTCGAGGAGGCCCTCAAGAAATAAAGGAACGTGATGATGGACAACTTTCCCAAATTCTTCAACGGATTCCCACTAGCGGTGCTTCGACATCCAACAACCACTCTAGAGGCACCACTCCTTTTAAGGTACAAGTAAACTTTGAAATTCCCATATTTGAGGGCCAAATAGATGCAGATGTTGTAGATAGATGGTTGAATCTGTTAGAAGGATATTTCTCGGTTCATGACTTTTCCGACCGAGAAAGGATTATTTTCGCACTCCTCAAAGCCACCCCCCATGTCAAGGACTGGTGGGAAACCTACTTGGAGCAACAGGGCGAGGGGGAACCCTCTCTGTTCTTGGCCGCACCCACTTGGAATTCTTTTCGAGATGCCATCAAGGAACAATATTATCCTGTGGGGAGCTATGAGGACAAATACATACAATGGACTACGCTGCAACAACAAAGGGACCAAGATGTGCATGAGATGATGAATATGTTTCATACCCTATGCACAAAGTTGGGTATCAAAGATTCAGAGAAACATTTTGTGTTAAAGTACCACAATTGTCTGCACAGATACATTCAAGAGGAAATGGAGTTCCTCAACATCTCCTCGCTTGGTGTGGCATACCGATATGCTGTCAAGATTGAGCAGAAGTTCAAATAGAAGAAGCGAGACTTTGGGTCTGTGAATCAGAAGCAAGCGAAAGGTACCCCCAAACTGCAGAACAAAGGACGAAGCCAAGGCGGGGCGACCTAAGACAAACCACCAAAGACACAAGCAAAGAACAACACCACGAAGCCAAAAAAGGACACGAGGAAGTGGTGTGAGTTCCATAAGAGCTCCACTCACAACACAAGTGAGTGTTGGGCCAAGCAGTCACTGGTAGCCGAGTTGAAGGCTTATGAATCATATGCATGCTCCGACTCTGAATCAGAACCCGACAAGGGGAATGACAGGGGGAAGAATATTATCGATGTGAAACCCAACACCACCATTGCCACCATGAAGATCCAGAAGGAGGAACCAGAAGATCCAGAGGAGGCGGAGCGTCTCTTCCATTCCAAGATGTGGGTAAAGGGTTCCCCGTTGCAGTTCATTGTCGACAGTGGGAGCCAGAAGAACCTCATCTCAGTAGAGGTCGTGAAGCGGTTGGGCTTGCCAACCAGAGCACACCCACAACCATACACCATCGGGTGGTTGCACTAAGGATGGGACCTCCACGTCAGCCAACAATGTCGCCTTCCCTACAACATCAAGCCCTTCATGGATGAGGTATTATGTGGCATTGCTCCTCTTGATGTTTTTGATGTATTATTAGGCCAACCGTACTTGTGGAAGTGACATGTTGTGTATGAGTCTAGGCCTCATGCTGTTATTATCACTTTGGGTAATAAGTTGTACAGGATACCGGAGATAGCACCGCCTACCACCATCTCTTTGGTTACTGCAAAACAATGCAAGAAGCTCATTTCCAAAACCAGGAAATTTGTTTTCCTGATGATCTGCCCTTAGGGAAAGAGGAATACTGTGGCCATGACCTCCAGACATGGCCCTGCTACATGAAAACAACAGATGGATAAGGTTGTGGAGGAGTACAAGGACATCTTCACCTCCCCCGTAGGGGTGCCTCTACATTGCCAGTTCAAGCACCCCATCGATATGACCCCAGGTGCGTCGCTACCCAATGGACCCATCTATCGGTGCTCTGTTATGGAGAATGACGAAATCAAGAGGTAGATTCAGGAGCTGTTGCAGAAAAGTCACATCCAACCGAGTTCAACGCCCTGTGGGAGCCCAATCGTGTTGGTGCAGAAGAAGGATGGGACTTGGAGAATATGCATTGACTATCAGGCACTGAACAAGATCATTGTCCGGAATAGGTACGTGATCCCATGGATTGATGACCTTCTGGACCAACTCAAGGGGGGGAAATATTTCAGCAAGATCGACTTGAAGTCTGGGTATCACTAGGTACCAATCGAACCCTCTGATGTGTGGAAGACTGCCTTCAAATCCAAGGAGAGACTTTTCGAATGGTTGGTCATGCCTTTCGGGTTGACGAATGCCCTTGCAACCTTCATGAGGCTAACAAACGACATTCTACGGCCATTCACCAACTCATTTGTATTGGTGTACTTGGATGACATTCTAATCTTCAGCCAGAGTTGGGAAGAGCACCTCCACCACATCCGAAAGGTCCTCCAAACACTGCGACAACACAAGTTGGGTGCCAATTTGGATAAATGCACTTTTGGCATGACCCAGGTTTAGTATATGGGATACATTATTTATGAGCGGGGGGTGCATGTGGATCTAGAAAAGATCCAATTCATTCGATATTGTCCAGCCCCAACCACCCTAACAGAGCTCTACATCTTTTTAGGTCTTGCCAATTTCTACCGCAGGTTTGTGTTGGGATTCTCTCATATCACTTGGCCCTTGAGTCAAGTCACCAAGGGAGGAGCTAAACAAAATTCTTTTGGTCTGAATCTCAATAGAAGGCATTCAGGGAGTTGAATCATCACCTCTTCTCTGCACTAGTGTTTACATTACCAGACTTGCAACAACCATTTGAGATCGAGACAGATGCCTCTGACTATGCTATTGGGGTAGTCCTTACTCAACATGGGCATCTAGTGGCATATCATAGTGAGACACTTTCCGACATAGTCCAGAAGTATCCCACTTATGACAAAGAAATGTATTCCATTGTGCAGGATTGTCGTCAATGGAAGCATTACATTTTAGGAAAGGAAACGGTCATCCACACAGACCACCGACCCCTGTAGTTCATACAGACACAAGGGAAGTTGCAGAATTATCGCCATCAGAAGTGGTCCACATACCTACAACAATTTCATTTGAACATTAAGTACAAGAAAGGAAGCACCAATAATGTTGCAAACTGCCTCAGTCGACCACCCATCATGGCGCTAACCACTATGCTCAACTCTTGTGGGCACGAGACTTCTGATTGGCCGCTTCTCTACACAAGTGATCCAGAATTTGGCCACACATACAATACACTCTTGGAGGGTAAGCAAGTTCCCAATTTTCACCTCCAGGATGCCCTGCTTTATCACCTGGGACACCTTTGTGCTCCTTCAAACGAGCGTGCCAAGATGATTTGGGAGGTGCACTACAGTCAGGCCGCTGGGCATTTTGGGGTCCAGAAAACTGTGGCAATACTGAAAAGTATTTCTATTGGTCGAACCTTCGACAGGATGTCGGGAAGTACATCAAGTCTTGCACTACTTGTGTCATTGCCAAACCAACCATCAAGAAGCAAGGCCTCTATACTCCGCTTACTACCCCTAGTTGACCTTGGGAATCCATCTCTATGGATTACATGTCGGGACTTCCTTCTACTAAGCATGGCAATGACTGTGTTTTTGTGGTCGACTACCGATTCTCGAAGATGTCCATTATGATGGCCTGCAAGAAGAATATCACAGCAGAAGCCACTGCTAAACTCTTCTTTGAACGAGTGTGGGTACACTTTGGGATCCTACAGTCTATCATCTCATATTGGGACAACAGGTTCCTAAGTAAATTTTGGTCCAGCCTCTGGTCGATGCTGGACACCAAGCTCACCAAGTCCACAGCTTTCCATTCGCAAACTGATGACCAGACATAGGTCGTCAACCGGATGATCGTACACATTCTTTGCATGTACAATTCAAAGCATCCACGCACATGGAATGAGAGCCTCCCCTATGTACAACACAGCTACAACCGGGCTCTCCATAGCTCAACTAGCCACAACCCCTTTCAAGTGGGCTTGGAAATCCAGCCACTATGTCCCATTGACATAGCCATGCCATTTGTGTCTACTCAAAAAGATTCATCTCATGTCTAGTCGGAGGCTGACAAGGCAAACAAATTCATTGAGCACATCCAACACATATGCCAACAGGTTCATGACATCTTGGAAAAAGCCAATCCTAAGTACAAGCAGCGACATGATCAACATCGGGTGCCACACAACTTCCAAGTGGGCGACAAAGTGTGGCTGCATTTGCAAAAGGTGAGCCTTGCTGGACCCCACCGCAAGCTTCGTTCACTTCGATATGGGTCGTACACCCTCACCAAGGCTGTAGGGGACAATGCCTTTGAGGTCAGCATTCCACTATTCCTTGGTTTGCACCCAGTGTTCAATGTGGACCACCTTCGACCCTACTTTCCACCTCTACTAGACACATCCAACATGGCAGAACAACTCACACCAACAAAGTTAAATCTAGACTGCATGGAACAAGTCAGAACTGATCGGATCATGGATATAGAGATAAAGCACACCCGAAAACAAAGGATACCTCTATATTGAGTTGTCAAAGCAGGCCAACTCCTTCACCAAGGCAAGTGTCTCACTAGGGACCAAGTTCAACAGAAGTTTCTTTATCTCATGGAGGAACTCAACGCAATGGGGACCATTTCTTCCTAAGGGGGGAGGAATGATCCAGGTGGATATTGGTGGCCACCCACCTATTCCACTTGGACCCCCACCATTGCTTCTTTCAGTTTTTCAGTTTCTGCACAATTTACTATTTTTAGCAATTTTTCGAGTCCTGAACTTCCGGAGCCGTTTTGAGGCCTTAAACGACGTTTTTGGGGAAAACGGGGAGAAAAATGGCATGTGGATCAATGTTTCTCACCCAAAAGTTGTATTCCTCGGATAGATATTTCTAACGAGGTATGGAACGCGTCAAACGGATATCGTATGCCAAAGTTACATCCTCGGGAAGTTGATGTACCAACTTACCCAAACGAGGCCGATAGTCTTGGCGTTTCATCTCCTAGGGTTAGATCTTTGGATGTTTAGGGTTTTCCATTGTTTCCCAATAATAATAGGCCTTTGAGCCTCATTGTAACACATGTCAAAGGCTAGTATCCACCACATCTCTTCTCATAGATAAGCTACCAGCGCCCTAGCTAGTTTATTTCCATTCTATCTGTAAGCATATTTCAGTCATTTGTTATTAATGAAATGAAGTCTTATTTCCACTGCATCTCTGCGTTTATGTGTATTTATGTATTTCATTGTGTTCCTAAATAAATCTGGATCAGTGGTATCAGAGCGGTCTGCTCGTTCTCGATCCTTCTTTGCATGTCCCCAACGAGGTCGGGGTATAAGGAGTTGGGGCTCGATCTAGTTGAACCTTTGCAAGATCAGCCTCGCAAACCCTGACGGCCGGATTCCCACTGGCGGCGCATCGACATCCAACAACCACTCTGGAGGCACCACTCCTTTTAAGGTACAAGTAAACTTTGACATTCCCATATTTGAGGGCCAAATAGATGCATATGGTGTAGATAAATGGTTGAATCTGTTAGAAGGATATTTCTCGGTTCATGACTTTTTCGACCGAGAAAGGATTATTTTCGCACTCCTCAAAGATGCCCCCCATGTCAAGGACTAGTGGGAAACCTACTCAAAGCAACAGGATGAGGGGGAACCCTCTCTATTCTCGGCCACACCCACTTGGAATTATTTCTGAGACGCCATCAAGGAACAATATTATCCCATGGGGAGCTATGAGGACAAATACATACAATGGACTATGCTGCGGCGGAAAAGGGACCAAGATGTGCATGACATGACGAATATGTTTCATACCCTACGCACAAAGTTGGGTATCATTCAGGGAGTTGAAGTATTGCCTCTACTCTGCACCAGTGCTCACATTACCAGACTTGCAACAACCATTTGAGATCGAGACAGATGCCTCAGACTATGCTATTGGGGCAGTCCTTACTCAACATGGGCATCTAGTGGCATATCACAGTGAGACACTTTCCGACACAGTCTGGAAGTATCCCACTTATGACAAAGAAATGTATTCCATTGTGCAGGCTTGTCAGTAATGGAAGCATTACATTTTGGGAAAGGAAATGGTAATCCACACAGACCACCGACCCCTGTAGATCATACAGACACAAGGGAATTTGCAGAACGATCTCCATCAGAAGTGGTCCAAATACATGCAACAGTTTCATTTGAACATTAAGTACAAGAAAGGCAGCACCAATAATGTTGCAGACTACCTCATTCGACCACCCATCGTGGCGCTAACCACTGTGCTCAACTCTTGTGGGCATGAGACTTCTAATTGGTTGCTTCTCTACATAAGTGATCCAGAATTCGGCCACACATACAATGCACTCTTGGAGGGTAAGAAAGTTCCCAATTTTCGCCTCTAGGATGCCCTGCTTTATCACCTGAGACACCTTTGTGTTCCTTCAAACGAGCATGCCAAGATTATTTGGGAGGCGCACTACAGTCGGGTCGCTGGGCATTTCGGGGTCGAGAAAACTGTGGCAGTACTGCAAAAGTATTTCTATTGGCCAAACCTTCAACAGGATGNGCACTACTTGCGCCATTGCCAAACCGACCATCAAGAAGCAAGGCCTCTATACTCCACTTCCTACCCCCAGTCGACCTTGGGAATCCATCTCTATGGATTACATGTCGGGCCTTCCTTCTACTAAGCATGGTAATGACTATGTTTTTGTGGTCGTCGACCAATTCTCGAAGATGTCCATTATGATGGCCTACAAGAAGAATATCATAGCAGAAGCCACTGCTAAACTCTTCTTTGACCGAGTGTGGGTACACTTTGGGATCCCACAGTCTATCATCTCAGATCGGGATATCAGGTTCCTCAGTACATTTTGGTCCAGCCTCTAGTCGATGCTGGACACCAAGCTCACCAAGTCCATAGCTTTCCATATGCAAACTGATGGCCAGACAAAGGTCGTCAACCGGATGATCGTACACATTCTGTGCATGTACAATTCAAAGAATCCACGCACATGGTATGAGAGCCTCCCCTATGTACAACATAGCTACAATCGTACTCTCCATAGCTCAACTAGCCACAACCCCTTTCAAGTGGGCTTGGGATTCCATCCACTATGTCCCATTGACATAGCCATGCCATTTGTGGCTACTCAGGAAGATTCAACTCATGTCTAATCGGAGGCTGACAAGGCAAACAACTTCATTGAGCGCATTCAAAACATCTTCCAACAGGTTCATGACATCTTGGACAGATCCAATGCTAAGTACACGCAATGACATGATCAACATCGGGTGCCACACAACTTCCAAGTGGGCGACAAAGTGTGGCTGCATTTGCAAAAGGAGCGCCTCGCTGGACCCTACCACAAGCTTCATGCTCTCCAATATGGGTCGTACACCCTCACCAAGGTTGTAGGGGACAATGTGTTTGAGCTCAGCATTCCACCATTCCTTGGTTTGCACCTAGTGTTCAATGTGGACCGCCTTCGACCCTACTTTCCACCTCTACTAGACACATCCAACATGGCAAAACAACTCACACTAACAATGTTAAATCCAGAGTACATGGAACAAGCTAGAACTAATCAGATCATGGATACATAGATCAATCACACCCGACAACAAAGGATACCGCTATATCGAGTTGTCAAAGCAGGACAACTCCTTCACCAAGGCAAGTGGCTCACTAGGGACCAAGTTCAGCAGAAGTTTCCTCATCTCATGGAGGAACTCAACGCAATGGGGACCATTGCTTCCTAAGGGGGGAGGAATGATCCAGATGGATATTGGTGGCCACCCACCTATTCCACTTGGACCCCCACCATTTCTTCTTTCATTTTTTCAGTTTCCGCACAGTTTACTATTTTTAGCAGTTTTTTGGGTCCTGAACTTCCGAAGTCATTTTGAGGCCTTAAACGATGTTTTTTGGTAAAACGAGGAGCAAAATGGATTAAAGATAAATGTCTCCCACCCAAAAGTTGTAGTCCTCGGATAGATCTTTCTAACGAGGTATGGATTGTGTCAAACGAAGATCGTATGCTAAAGTTACATCCCCGGAAGTTGATGTACCAACTTACCCAAACATGGCCCATAGTCTTGGTGTTTCATGTCCTAGGGTTAAGTATTTGGATGTTTAGGGTTTTCCATTTTTTCTCAATAATAATAGGCCTTCGAGCCTCATTGTAACACATTTCATAGGCCAGTAGCCGCCACATCTCTTCTCAGAGATAAGCTACCAGCGCCCTAGCTAGTTTATTTCCATTATGTCTGTAAGCATATTTCAGTCATTTGTTATTAATGAAATGAAGTCTTATTTCTGCTGCATCTATGCATTTATGTGTATTTATGTATTTCATTGTGTTCCTACATAAATTTGAATCATTCTCACTCTTTGGAATCACAACAAGAAAAGTTGCATTCAATGCTCCTGACACCCTACCTGTCTTTCTTGATTCTTCAACCATCTCCACTAATTCATAACCCAGAATGTAAAAAAAAGCCAGAAAAGACTCTATAGTCCATCCATCTAGCCCATGAATTTTTGAAGCTTGACAAAACTTCTTGAAGTTACAGGTAAGGTTAATCTTTGACTATCTTCTTCTGTAAACATCCTTGGATAATTCCTTAAGATTGCAAGTTGATCAGTAATGGCAAGGTTAGGGTGAGCCAAGAAAATATTTCAAAAAAAACCAACTGCTTCTTTTTGTAGATATTTATTACTAGATCTCACTGTCCCATCCTCCTTGTACATCTCCCATATAGTATTAATCTGTTTCCGAGAGTTAGCATAGGCATGAAAAAATTTAGTATTTCTATCACGTGAAGCTAGTCAATTTAGTCTACTCTTATGCCTCCAAGTTTCCTCTTCCTGTCTCAATAGTACCATTTTTCTTTGCTCTTTTACAACAATCAAATCTTTTTCTTCCTCTTTCTCAAATCCACCAAGATGATTTGAGTAACTTATATCCAACTCTAATTCCATCTTTACCAATTCCTCCTTTGCTTTTAGCTTTTTCTTATTTTCCCAATTAATCATCATGGTCTTAAGTAACTTTAGCTTTTGTACCAATGATTCCATATGATTTAAGGTCTCTGTTCCCAACAGTCCATCTGTAAATGTGTTGAACCTGCACATAATAGATCTATCTAAACAATGATACACACATTTGCAGAGAGAATAGAAGAAAGAAGAAGGAGAGAAAGAATGAAAGAATTCTCATTAACCGTTGTGAATAATGAATAATTTACACATGATATACTCTGTATAGCTTAATGAGTTCGCACTGGATATGAACCAATGTGCCATAGTGGTGGTCTAGAGTGATCTGGACACACACCAACAGTTATGGGAGTGAACTGCTACCTAGTCTAGTCTCTCAGGTAGTTACGGGAGTGAACTGCCACCTAGTTGAGTTAACAAGTCAACTAGTCTTCAGTTAACTGACTGAACAAAGAGTAGTGAGGAGTTAACTTCGGGAATCAAGGCTAATGCGCCAGTTTGGTGATGATCCCAATGCAAGGTCGAATTAGCATGGTGATAAAACCAATGCAACATCTAAACTCAACTCAACTGGTCAAACTAAAGTGTCAACTGAAAGAGAATATTCTCCAAATGAAATATTCTCTCCTAAAATATAGGAGATTGGATTATGACTAATAAACAAGGAAAAACCTTAGGAAAAAGAAATCCTAGGTGTGTGTGAAGTAACTCCAACACCCCCCTTGAACATCACTATGGTGAAAATAAAGAATGGGTCCCAGAAATGAGGCCATGTTAGGTACCCAAATACAAAAGATACACTAAAAATAAAGTGAGGAAAGAGGGAAAACCTCATGGGAAAAACCCCCCCTCAAGGTACAATGTATGTAAAAAGAAGAACTACAGTTGCTAGGCAACTGTGTCCTTCACTCCAAGACGAATTTGAAGAGAATGGAACTTCTACTCAGTGAAGGTCTTGGTGAAGATGTATGTCGTATGTTCTGTTGAAGGACAAAACTGTAACTCAATGATCCCCTCATGTACTAAGTCTCGGATGTAGTGCATGTGGATCTCGGTGTGCTTCATCCATTGCCTCTGAACTGGATCTCTATAGAACTTCAGAGTGCTCTGGTTGTCACACCAGATGACGACCAATCAATGAAATAGAATGCCCAACTCAGTGAGAAAATGTTGTAGCCACATAGCCTGAATGGTTATGTTAACTACCCCTTCGTACTCTGCCTCGGTTGAAGATAGAGCAATGGAAGCTTGCTTCTTGCTCGATTGAAAGATAGGCTCAGAACCAAGACTGAGTGAGTAACCAGATGTGGACTTGCGATCAATGTTATCGCCAACCCAGTCGGAATCAATAAACCCAATGAGATCTAATGTAGAGTCTACTGCATAATGAATCCCAAAGAAAATGGTGCCCTGTACGTATCGAAGAATATGATTTGCAGCCTTCCAATGTATCTCATGTGGCTCCTACATGAACCTGGAAACTATGCCAACTGCATATGAGAGGTCTGTTCTGGAGTGTGTGAGATACAACAAGCTCCCCACTAGTTGTCTATACAGTGTGTTGTCAACCAGTGGAGTCTCCCTTCCATCCTCAAGTTTGACTCCTAATAGGAAAGGAGTCAGAGTAGACTTGTAGTCTATCATGTGAAATCTCTCAAGGAGATCTTATGCATACTTGGCTTGAGACAGTTTGATGCTTGATGCATACTGACTGATCTTGAGTCCAAGTAAGAAGTGTAGCAGACCCATGTCCGTCATCAAAAACCTGTCATTAAGAATCCTCTTGACTGCAACAATCGCTGAAGTCGAGAAACCAGTAATCAACAAATCATCAGCGTATAGAACTAAAAGTAGAAGTGAATCAGTCGTCATGAGCATGTATACATTCAAGTTTGATTTACAATGTACAAAGTTCTGTGACAACATGTAGGATTCCATCTTGGCATACCATGCCCTCGGAGCCTACTTGAGTTCATAAAGTGATTTCTTCAGTCGACAGACCAAAGATGAGTCCTGCATAATTCCCTGGGGATGCTCCATGTAGATCTCTTTAGAGAGATCACCATGAAGAAATGCATTCTTCATGTCCATCTGATGGACATCCCATCCCTTGTCTACCGCAATGGCAAGTGTCAAACGTATGGAATCCATCTTCGCTATTGGAGTGAAAGTCTCATCATAGTCAATACCATGAACCAGTTGAAATCCTTTGGCGACAAGCCTGGCTTTGTATATGATGATTTGTCCATCCGCTGCACTCTTGGTCCTGTAGACCCATTTGCATCTGACAAGTTTCCTCCCAGAAGGAAGGGGAACCATATCCCAAGTCTGGTTCTCGAGGAGGGAGTTGTACTCCTCCTGCATGGAGGATTCCCAAAAGGGATTTCCAGCAACCTCGCCATAAGACTGTGGATCTGAAGACTGAACCAAGAAAATATGCCTAGAGGGAAATGGTTTGATGGCAGCGAGTGCAACATGAGGCTCCTCAAAATCATATCGAGTCCTCCTAGTATCGGTTGGATCACCAACGAGATCCCTTGCATCCTGAAGAGTAGTTTGTACCCACTTGGGCCTCTTATCTAGCTCTGCAACTGCATCTGGATGCTCTGAATCTGCATCTGATTGTACTGACTCTGAATCTGAATCATCTGAGTCCTTTGAATCAGAACTCTCATCTGAAGAAGAGTCATCATGTGCATGCTCATCATCTTGGACAGGTGAAAGAGTGAAGGTGTCTGCATGCGGTTGATGAGGTGCATGCGAGACACTTTCCTCAAACTGGAAACTACGCTCAATGATAAGACGGTTCGAGGAAATATCAATAAGTCGATATCCCTTCACATTGTCGAGGTATCCAACAAAAATGCACTCAGTTCTCTGTGGATCAAGTGCCTTCCTCTTTTCAGAGGGAATCATGGCCCATGCACGTGAACTGAAAATGTGAAAGTGGGTCACTTCCGGTTTGAGGCCGCTCCAAGCCTCGTAGGGGGTCTTATCCTTGACAAATATATGGGGAGATTTGTTTTGGATGTATGTTGCACAGTTAAGTTCTTCAGCCCATAGTCTATGTGGTAGTGACTTTGCATGCAACATGCAAGATGCCATCTCCTTTAAAGATCGTTTTTTTCGCTCAACAACTATGTTTTGCTGCAGAATATAGGGAACTGTGTGTTGCAACTGAATCCCTGCCTCATGGAAAAGATTATGGATCTCATGATTTACATATTCTCCCCTGTTATTAGTTCAGAGTACTTTGATATTCTTTCCGGACTGTGGCTCAACCAAGGCTTTGAAATCTTTGAGGTGTTGAAAGACCTCAGATTTTTGCTTAAGAAAGTAGATCCAAGTAAAACGTTAGAAATCATCAACAAAAATGAGAACAAACCTCGCTTTGTTGATGGATGGATGCGGAAAAGGACCCATAAGGTCACTATGGATCAGATCTAAAGGTGCAGAAGCTCACTGAGACTTTCCTTTGTCAAATTTCTCTTGAGGGTGTTTTTTAAGAACACATCCCTCACATACTCCCTTGGAGAAATGGATGTCTGGTAGACCATCAACTAATTTGTGCTTGCTAAGCTTTTGCATGTATCTGAAATTCAAATGTCCAAACCTTTCGTGCCATATCCTACTACTTTCATCAGCATGAGTAAGCAGTAAAGCAGAATCGGGTTCAATGAATTTAGAAAAAGTATACAATCTAGATTGATGATTTACCTCACCGGTAGCAACCCTGGATTTGGTTTGCATGTCGTATATGTCCACAGAATTTGGTGTGAATATGACTTTCTTTCCGGTTCCATAATTCATCATCTGATATATGGAGAGAAGGTTGACATACATTTTGGGAACATGCAACACATTCTCGAAGCTTCCATTAGTGAGTTCAATCCTTCCTTTGTCGGTGACTTCTACAAAAGAGCTGTCCCCCATCAGAATAGGAGGACCTTTGCATGCATCCAAAGAAGAATAGACTACTTATGATGCACCCATGTGATGTGATGCTCTTGAATCAATGATCCATGCATCGGGAGAGGAGTTGATTGCAATTAAGGCATGGCTAGAATTCTCTTTCTTGGAATTTGTATCTTCTGGCTTCTTCTTCTTTGCACCCTCGGGGATGCGATCTCCAAGGTTGTTTTGTTGAAGTATTTGAGACATCAGATCTATTTTTTTTTGCATGCATGTGGATTCCGAATGGAATCCTTTGTGACAGTACGTGCATTTCTCCCCTTTTCTTCCCTTTTCCCCTTTGGATCTAGAGGCATCAGTGAAGGGTTTTGTGTACCCTTCCTTCTTTGGATGTGCATGAGCTTTATGTTTATCTTTATCTTTAGATTTATGATATTCGTGGCTTCCATCATACACAGTGATTGCATGCACCCTTGGGCCTTTGATTGTGCCCATGTTGATGAGCTTGGTTTGCTCTTGTGTCAAGGATTCGATAAAGTCCTTAAGAGAAGGCATCTTCTAGGTGGCTCCAAAGGCGAATTTGACAGTATGGAATGTGGATACGAATATAGAGAATTCAAGACCAAGCTTGGAGAGAATGGTGAGAAACATTTGTTTCTCTTCCTTTGATTTATCAACCCCGCAAGCTTTGAGTTGCGACAGTAAATCCTTGAATTTTGTAAAGAAATCTTGGATATTCTTGAATCTTTTTGGATTCAATGTGAGCAGCTCCACCTCCAGCATGTGTCCCCTCATATCATTCTATTTTCCAAAGAGCCCTTCCAAGGTGGTACAGGCTTCATTGGGAGTCTTACAGGAAGATATATGAAAAAGGAGATCGAAAGAAAGAAGACTGCAAATTGTTCTGAGTGCCTCATCCATGCGATTTAAGTACTTGGATTTTTCTATGGATAATGTCAATTTTGTATCTGTATTCAAGGTTAACTTGTACAACCCTCTAGATCAGAGATGTATGGTTATTTTCTCCTTCCATGCAAAATAGTTGTAAGGTGTAAGAATGAATTCTTTTTGGAATTCCATCTTTCCGCTGTCTTCAATATTTTGTACCTGCAAAAAAATTTGGTGTAGCTTTTGCTTAGCAATCAGTCAGCTCTAATACCATGTAAATGTGTTGAACCTGCATAGAATAGATCTAGCTAAACAATGATACACACATTTGCAGAGAGAATAGAAGAAAGAAGAAGAAGGAGAGAAAGAATGAAATTATTCTCATTAACCGTTGTGAATAATGAATAATTTACACATGATATACTTTGTATAACTCAATGAGTTCGCACTGGAGATGAACCAATGCACCATAGTGGTGGTCTAGAGTGATCTAGACACACACCAACAGTTGCGGGAGTGAACTGCCACCTAGTCTATTCTTTCAGGCAATTACGGGAGTGAACTGCCACCTAGTTGAGTTAACTAGTCAACTAGTCTTCAGTTAACTGACTGAACAGAGAGTAGTGAGGAGTTAACTCAAGGAATCAAGGCTAATGCATCAGTTTGGTGATGATCCCAATGCAAGGTCGAATTAGCATGGTGATGATCCCAATGCAACATCTAAACTCAACTCAACTAGTCAAACTAAAGTGTATACTGAAAGAGAATATTCTCCAGATGGAATATTCTCTCCTAAAATATAGGAGACTGGATAATGACTAATTATGACTAATAAACAAGGAAAAACATTAGGAAAAATAAATCCTAGGTGTGTGTGAAGTAACTCCAACACCAGCCCAGTTGGACCTGTCAAAGTTTACAAACTTTGGTTCTTCCAGCAAAATAGAATTAAATTTGAAGGGGAAACTGACCTCTCTATTATCTTTTTCCAAGTGTAGGATCACTGGCACATGATAAGAAATATTTAGATTACACACTACACATATGTACCTAAATCCTGTGGTCGCAAGGTCCTCAGAAATCAGAAATCGATCCAACCTTTTGGCAATAAAATCATGTCCTCCTCTACCATTTCTCCAAGTAGGCAGCAGTTTTAATGGTTCAACATCCAACATCCCCTCTTCTTGTAGCAACTTACTAAAGTATGGTTGTAAAGGATCTAGTCTAGCATGTTCACCCCAAACCTCTCTGAATGAGTTAGTAAAGTTTAGATCACCCCCCAGGATTAAATTTTGTTCTTTGAATAAACCTTCACTCGTAATAGCCTCCCAAAAGACCTCTCCGTCATAGTATAGTCCGTAGCAGTTGATCAACTTCACATTTATATCAAGGCCTTTAACACGTCCTTCTAGCAGAATCCCTGCAAGAATCAAGTAAGCAAAAAAGTCAACTTTCCTTGGATTCCATGCTGCAACAACCCAGATTGATTAATTTTATCATAGTTTTTAATTTAAATTTAATTAATTATTAAAATATATTAATGAGTCGCTTATTATTTTATTATTAAAAGGTGGGTGAAGTAATTAATGGGGGGATAAGGTTGTTGGGGAATTAATGGGGGGACAAGGTTGTTGGGAATTAATAGGGGGACAAGGTTGTTGGGAATTAATGAGGGGGATTTGAGAGAGGAGGATAAGGAAGAATGAGAGGACTTGGAAAAGGGATCTCATTTCTGTTTGAGGATTTTTGAATTTCTAAATGGGAGAGGAGGAGGAGGAAATTGAAGGAATGGTTTTTGGGAAACTCTCATAGGGCACTGTTGTTGCTGGGAATTTTGGGCTCGGGGGCCAGGAAACCGCAAGAATTCCTGGAGCTAGGGAGCCGGAGAGACTGTTCCTAGATGGTTGGGAGGTTAATATTCAATCTAGGCAAGAACAAGAACAGGAACATGATCAAACATAAAAGGGACTAGATAAACCAACCTGCAGGTGGAGGTATGTATATGTTGTTGTTACCATTATTCTGTTGTTGTTATCATTATTTTGTTGTTGTTGTTGATATTATTATGTTGTTACTCTCTATTCCTGGTTTATTCCAAGTATAATAAAATCATGAAATAAATTCTAAACTAAATTTTAGAAATTTTTTTAATTAGTTTGAGTCCTGAAAATAAATATGCTCTACACATGGTATTAGAGCATGTCTGAATGCTTGCTTGTCCCTCAGAATCGATAATCGATATCAGTTCCTTGGGTGACTTTGAAGTTTTTTTTGTTTAAGCCAAACAACCACGACGACATTGTGATGCGAACATAGGAATCTCATTTGTTCATGTACATTTCACCGCCTCAGAAAGAGAGTGAGAAAGGAGCACCATCAGATACCTTCATTCTCCCTCTTTCTCTTCCACTCGAGAATAAACAAGCGGTTCACAGTTGTGAAAGCCTGGGACGGAAACTTGGTTCTGTATACCTAACCAATCAAATTAGACAAATGGATCCTTTTAATGGACGACGAGCCCGTGCAGACTATGAACGGGGTGTGGAAAGATGAAAGGACAAAGTAGCTAGATTCTTCTTATCACAAATTGATGATGTTTAAAGATTTTTTCAGTGTTTAAATTGAGAGAGTTGTGGAGTGAAAGGTTCCTACAAACAAAAATAAAAATATTATTAAAATAAAGGGAAATTGAGAGAGTCAATGTCATAGGAACCCGAGCTGAAACCGACCCGTCGATGGACCAACAGGCAGTATGGGATGTCTTATAGACGTGAAATTTGACGTCCTACTAGAGGTAATTCCCTCAAAACTGTATTGGACAAAAATCCACACATTAACATCTACCTTAAATAATAATAATAACCTACCTCTCATCCCTTTGACATTCATACCATAAGGGTTGTGCGGACCACAACGGAAATGGAAATATGGTGGATGGCTCAGCAATCTTCAGCTTCACTAGTGTATCGATGCTCCAATGGCTCGATGAATAATCATTGAGAAAATTGAATGCAAATGGTATTTTATAAGTTTTCTTTTTTTATTTTCACAGTAACGTTTTTAACATGAAATTTGATGCCCCATAGAACAACTGTCAGCAGTCAGTAAATTAATTTAAGATGAGCAAAATAAAGGGCAAGGACTTGTATATGCTCCTGTATTGGTGGCAATTATATTTTTATAGACCGATCAATGTGCAATTGAGCTTGATAGGTTGTCTAAGACTCCAATCATAAACCCACCTCGGGATGTCCAGGTGATCATGCACACAAAACAATCAAGTATAACAACTTTAATCACAAGGTACCAGTTAAACTTGTCTAGACCAACCAAAGTCCATTTGAGCTTTAGTGACTATCTTAAACCCAATCTGAACCCAACCATGGGATGTATAAGGTGTGGTTATAAGCACAAACCAATAAAATGAAGTAACTTTTGTTTTTTGTTGAAATCTATTAATACAATATATTATGAAACATGATACAATATATTATGAAACACAGTTTTTTTAATATTGAAACATGGGGAGCATAATAAATCGACAGAGAGATCTTTACTGGAGCTTGAAATATAGATTGAAAATAGAAAGAATAGTCAGTTATTCGAGTGTAGTTTGTCCAGTCACCCATTTCATATCTAAAAAACTATCATATATAAACAACTCTGAGAAAAACCATCATCTATATACTAAAAGAGGCCTTAATTGTAGTTGTAAGGTCCTTTACTGTATGTATGCCTATAAAAAAATCAGCCAGATCCGTTGATGGATATGTGTGTGCTATTTGTTGATATGCATATTCTGTAGTCTAGCATACATAAGATCATATTATTGTGCATTGTTTTTAGTTGCTTGTGTAACTTAATCTGGGCTTGATTTGCATGCACATATTATGACTGTTAAATAATAAACCTACATATTATGACTATTAAATAATAAACCTTAAAGCAAACTGTAATAGTGAAGTGAAGTGTTTGATACCACTCAAGTTTAATCATTTAGAGTTTTTGGCAAAATATTATATTGAAATTATATATATAAAGGTATACATATGTGGTTAAAATGAATGCTATAACATAATACATATGTCGTTAAAATGGATTATATATAAAACAATCATAACAATAAATAAATAAAAAATTTTAATGTTTGTTTTACATATTTTATAGAGATTATGGTGATAAGAGCATAGTAAAATAAATATTGGTTCAACAATTAGTTAAATAAATCTATATTGATGAGCACCATCCTAGTATAATGTGAAGTTGAAAGGACTAAGCATAGTATAGCAATATCAACTCAATATATGTAATGATATTACAAGTGTGTTTATATATTATATGTAGGATTGTGAAAGGAAAATTAATATTATAATATATGTGTGAGGTCACCATAACAGTGATTAGATGATTGAATGGTGTCATAGTTATAATGAGAGTGCATACAAAATAGAAGATAGGGTAATGTTCTTAGTGTGCTCTTAATGTGAGATAGGTTAAAAAGAAGAAGAATAGAGAAATAGGTGATATAAGTAAAGTGAATTATGACAAAGATGACGAGGATATAAAAATGACATGATAGTTAGTATGTAATAATGATGGAAAATTAAGGGAGAATATTAATGATAAATAAATAAGTATACAAGAATGACAAGTAGTTTAAAGTATTAGAGTGTGAAGTGACATACAAGTGGGTAAGATGGAAAAGTACATTGTTTATGCAATGTGATATATATATAGCAATGAGGTGTTGACGTGAAGGGTGGTTGAAGATAGTGAGAGGATATGCACGAAGTGTATTAAGAACATAACGTGGACTAAATGATGGTTAGAGAAAAATAGATCTAACATAAAGATAATAAATAAATAATGATATAATACAAAGGTTATCAATGTAAT
>ML791107.1:213733-228782 GCA_009831015.1 Picea engelmannii | reverse complement strand
AAGTCAATTTCAACAAAGAAAAAGACACCAACGAAGCTCCAGGTATCGATATTATAAAATTTCCTGCACTCAAACCTGTTCAGATTCCTTTCGTTTTCTATTTATTTGCTACATTAGGGTTTTGTCCTAAACAAACCCTTAAACCCTAGGACAACCAAACTCTCAGACAAGGCAATTGAACTTGATTATGGCCCGGGATTTATTTATATGGAAGTAAGAGAACTGCTTTCTTCATGGTGTGATTTTCTTCTTTTTCCGTGTTTCCCTGTTGGGGTAGAATTAGGGCTTCATCTACATGGATCAATTGCAGCCTAAATGAGTTAATTGAATTTGCAGTCTTACCCTACGAATCTTCCCTCTGTTGTTTTTATAAGCTGTAACAAGTGCGTTACTCGAATTCCCTTGTGAAAATTAAATTCTTAAACACTTTGAGAGGCTGTGTAATTGTATATATGAATTCTTAAATCGTTCGGCAGATTGTGCATATATATGTGCGTATGCATGTATTTATGAATTCTTATACCTTTTGGCAGACTGTGTATATATATGCATGTATATACCTATGTATATATATGCATGTGTGTAGATGCGCACATTTTCTTTTAATGGGGCTAATTTCAGAATCCTACTTTAAGAGGGGAAATCAATTTTGCATTTCGTGTGTGTTTTGCAGGAAGCCCAGTCAAGGCTAAGTGCTGGGAACAGAGAGAAGCAGAGCCGGGTGAACCTCGCTGTGTAATTTGTGGGAGGTATGGACAATACATTTGTGACGAGACCGACGATGATGTTTGCAGCTTGGAGTGTAAAGAGGCAGTGCTTCGCAAGCATCATTCTCAATCCAGAGCCCCAGCGCCGGTTGTTTCTGCCATCAGGATTCCTGTTGAGGATGAATGCACTTATGTTAAGGACGGGCAACCCAGCCTTCCTGTTTGGGAGCCAGAAGAAGTAATAGAAGGTATGAGCAATGATCAGATAGAGTCTCTGAGGCTAGAGATAGAGGTTCATGTGAAAGGAGAGGGTGCGCCACCTCCCATCCTGGATTTCTCTAACTGTAAATTTGACCCAAAACTTAAGGTGAATCTTGAAATTGCTGGATATGATATTCCCACACCCGTGCAAATGCAGACCATACCAGCTGCATTGAAGCGGAGGGATATCTTGGTCTCTGCGGACACTGGTTCTGGTAAAACTGCTTCATTTCTTATCCCTATTGTATCACGGTGCTCAATGATACGTATGCAACAGCTCTCTGAACGATCGAAACCGTTGGCCATGGTCTTGGCTCCCACTAGGGAACTCTGTGCACAGGTAGAAGAGCAGGCCAAATCACTTGGGAAAGGGTTGCCTTTCAAGACAGCTCTCATTGTAGGTGGAGATGCAATGCCTCGTCAGGTTTACAGGATCAAACAGGGGATTGAGTTAATTATTGCCACACCAGGAAGGCTTGTGGATCTTCTTTCAAAGCATGATATTGAGTTAGATGATGTCTGTATGCTTGTTCTGGATGAAGTGGATTGTATGCTGCAGCAAGGATTCCGCGACCAAGTCATGCAGATAATTCAAGCCTTGTCAAATCCCCAAATTATGATGTTCTCGGCGACGATTCCACGCGACATAGAAAATCTCTGTTCACGAATACTTAAAAACCCTCTTTTTATATCTGCGGGCAAACCGAGCATTCCTAATGGAGCAGTCAAGCAGACAGTCATCTGGGTGGAATCCAAGAATAAGAAGCAAAAGTTATTTGACATCCTGAAAAGCAGCCATCATTTTAGGCCACCTGCTGTTGTGTTTGTGAACTCTAGACTGGGTGCTGATCTTCTGTCAGATGCTATAAAATGCATGACTGAATTAAAAGTGGCATCAATACATGGGGAGAAACCAATGCCGGAGAGGAGGCAAATTTTAAAATCCTTCTTGACAGGCGAGCTTTCTGTAGTTGTGGCCACTGGTGTTCTTGGAAGGGGACTTGATCTTTTAAAAGTTAGTCAAGTTATTGTTTTTGATATGCCAAATTCGTTACAGGAGTATGTTCATCAGGTGGGGAGAGCATCAAGGCTGGGAATGCCAGGTTCGGCAATTATCTTTATTAATAATGAGGACAAAGCACTTTTCAAGGATATTGTTCCACTGCTAAAGATGGCTGGAGCTCCTGTGCCTCGAGAGCTTGCTAATTCTCCTTATGCACTCTCTTCATATGCTACAGTGTATAAACAGAAGAGTCAAAAGAAGAGGAAACGCCAGCCGTAGAGCTAATATGGATTGGGTCTGAATTCCCTATCAATACAAATTGAACTCTATGAAATGAAGATGTTGCATTCCAAGGCAGTGGCAGTCTGACACGGCAATGGTTATGAACGGAGAATCACATGTGAAACATTTGAAATGTTTTGTGGTTTGTGCAGATGTCAATGCTTATGAGGTGAGCAAGTTAGGAGTCTGTGAAATGTAGACCAATGAAAAAGCCTTATACCCTCTATATTCACCAAATGTATCTGCCACTGTCATTTTAGTAAAGTTGATTGGTTGTTGGTTTTATCATGATTTAGACAAAGTAGGATTACTGCATAGGAATTTGAATGCTATCTTTATTTTGCCATGAACTTTACCCTGCGCTACTTTGAATCTCATTCAGCTTATTTGGCTTTGATTGCTTTATTCCTGTTTCTATTTGATTACTGTGATTCTCTCAATTTCCTCCGGGTATGTACTAGCCAAATTCTATGTTTGTTGCATGTGGGCTTTCAAAATTCAGTGCCTATTTTATATATATATATATATTTTATTTTTATTTTTATTTACTCAAATATACCATTCACATTCGTTTAGTGAACTTGATGATCTTTAGTTAAAAGACTATCAGGGAACTAAGAACATTGTAAACGTTTGTGTTTTTTGGCTTTAAAGTTTATATCTGCATTTAATGTACTTAGCTTGTCAGTTTATCTTTATGGCTGGTTGATTTTAGGGTTATGCATATGCATATTAAGTTGGTTTTGGATCTTATTTTAGAGCATTTTCTATTTAAGCTGGTGATATATGTTTTTGCTGTTTTAATTGTATCACCTAGTTAGAAGAGTAATAGTCAGGAATTCTCCAGGGGTTAGGTTTGTGTAAAACGTTTTGCTACTGATTATTTATGTTGTATGCGATTCCATTGCAGTTGTATTTACTATTTAGTTTGCACAGCTGTTGTGATGTGATTAACGCATAATGTGAGCACTTGGAGGTTATGATTGTCGGGAATCTCTCTTACAACCAATGTTAAGGTGGGGTTTTATTTTCCAGATAACAACTCCCGGGAAAACCCCCAGGTACTTCCCCTCATTTCGAGGATGGTATCCAGGGTAAACCCTAGATTCTTCATTGGGAAATGCCAGGTCAACAGCAGAGCTCGAAGCCATTACAACACTATACTCAATATGAGCTCAACATATCATTAATGGGAATAGAACCTAGGTGGGGAGGATAACACCCCATCCCACAACCACACGAGCTAGACCCAACTGACAATGTCAAGGTGAGCTATCTTCATATGTATTGACATTTACTTTTTATTGTGGGAGTAATATAAATTATGTTATGTACATAACTGTTCAATATTTGTCATGGGTGTGAGAGAAGTTATGCATTCTTTCTTTTCATAATGCTGAAGCTGCACATTTTTCCTTTTTTCCCCAGGGTCCGGACAAGATATGTGGAATGCTTTTATCTAACCTGGCAAAGGAAAGATTAGGAGTTCTATTTTAGTCAAGTTCATATATAATTTCCCCACTATAGATGAAGAGTGTCAGCAGATTTGGAGTTGTCACTGGTCAGAGATCAAATCCGAAAGCAGTTTATCCCACAAACAGCGGGGAGATGTATTCTATCTTGCCTTGTAAGGCAATTTCTATTTTCTATTCTTTTCACCAATTCTAAGAGCACAAGCAAGTAGTTAAATTTTTAGATTTGTTTTTTGTTTTTTTCATTTGCAAGGGCTAATGGCTGTATGGAAGTTTTATGGTCTTCTAGAAAGATCAAACCCAAAAGCAGTTTATCCCACTAATAGTGTGGAGATGTATTCTATCTTGTCTTGTAAGGCAATTTCTTTTTATATGTTGTATTCTTTTTCACCAGTTCTAAGAGCACAAGCAAGCAGTTAGATTTTTAGATTTGTTTTTTGTTTTTTCATTTGCAAGGGCTATTGGCCGCGTGGAAGTTTTATGGTCTTCTAGAATTTTAATTGCTCATGGATAGTATATAGATTCTTTGCTAGGCTACCAAGAACGGTCAAATCTTACTTGTTTAATTAGAGCTTGCAAAATTTCAAAATTAAATTGGCCACTGTTTTTGGTTTACTAAATGCCCTGGGGGCTCAATGTGAACTTCACAAATCAGATTTAAGGGTAAAGGAAGATGATTCCATGAAACAATTTGCAGAAGTTGAGGATGTCAAAGATGGCAATCACAGGCAGGGGGCTGATGCTCTCACCTACGATGTTGAAACAAGTCATTGTTATGAGTACATTGAAATCGAGGACAATGAAAGCCATTGTTTGATTCCACCAAATTCTTTGGGGAAGTACATGCATTATTCATCCAGAATCGGATGGCCCACAGGGCAGATCATCCTTAATTTTGATTATATAGAACCTGGTGAACAGATAATGATTATATAGATAAAGTTGAAGATAATTTTATTAATGTCCATGAATGACTAGAAAATAGGTCAATGGGAATCAAAAGTACAATCCAGCATTTCCATACTGAAGGAGTGCCAAAGCACTTCCTAAAAGCTTAAAGGTAAAGCATAAAATGAGAGAAGCTAAGCCATTTTATGAGAATTAGAACTCCTCAAAAGCCTTGAGGGGGCGTGTCTTCCAGCAGAAGATTGAGACTAGGTATGTGGTCTCACTATCAAGTGTTGGATGTATCTTCGGTATTTGTGTGCCATTTGTTGCCACCAACAGATGGGACAGGGAAAATAAGAAGTGATCCAGGGAGATCCTCATAAGAGTTGAGCTGTATTCCCTGATGCTAATAATGGTGGATCTGGCACTCAAACTTATGCTGATGAAAGCATGGAGTGCGATGATTTTGATTATATTCCCAGTGCAGAAAGTAGCTGTTCTGTTTCATGTGGATTGGCATTTTTGTTTTGCAATGCAGTAATAATACATAGATTAGCACCCCATTGATGGATCAAATTATTTAGCTCAGTGCTAGTCCCAAATGAGGGATTGCAATGGAATGCATTAAGATCATAGTAAAGTCCACTTAATGGATTGGATATCAACTTCAGTGGTGATAATGTTATCTGATAGTTTGCTGAAAGCGAGGATCGCTGATGAGACTTAGTCCGGTCAACATGTGAAAGTTTCTGTACCTTATATTTTTGTTGGGTTGCTTCATCCAGACTCCAAATTGATAACTTACCCATTTTATTGTATTTTATTGGATGTGTGATCAAGTTTGATCTCTCTCCCCCCATTGTTGTACTTTATATGTAGTTATTACAAATGAGTGTACAACGTGTGCACAGTTTTGACAAATCTTCTTCTCATACTTGCATAATTGCTTCCTTGTGACTCCTTGTATGTGAATATATTTTTTTCATTGTTGTGATTGTGCACATATCAATTGATATCGTATCATAGCTTAAGATTAGGGCCTTTCTAGTGCTCCACGATTCCAACATCCTTAGGGATTTCTTCATGTCTGGGATTCTCCTTTGAACTCTCATCAAATGTTCGGGCGACAAATAAGTAACCTATTTTTGCTTGGATTGCCCTTACCATTATTGTTTTTTTACTATTTATTCCCATATATTTTTTCTAAATTCTTGGGTCCTAGTTGCGATTGCTGACTCTACTAGTTTTTAGACCAGTCCATTGATTTAAAATTCTCATTCCACAGATTTAAACCCCTTGTTCCGCTGGTTTGAGACCATTCTATTGATTTATTTTGCTTATTTAAACCCTTGTTTTGTTGATTAGACTGGTAAAACGATTTGACACTTGTGACTCTTTTAATGAGCTACCCAATTTGCAAATCCCTACTTCCCATTGCTAAACCTATCAATTAAAGCATTTCCTTGATTCCTATGGCTCCTTGAAAAACCTTCAATGGTTTTAGAGACTTCTAGGACTCTAGTGTTGCCCAAATCTTGGTTGAACAAATGCAAGCACCATAATGTCTCTTGCTGGAAACCCTTGTTACTACGTTAATAGGTCCACCAACTAGAGGAGTTTTGGGCTAAAATGATGCATGATATGATGAGTATGTTCCAATAACTCATCATCACTTAGCAACATGCCCAACGATAACCTCAACCTCAACTGATATTCATCATGTAGATCCCATTGTTCAACAGACATTCTAATTGAACACTAAACTATGGCTGTGTATGTTTGATGGGGCTGTACAAACTCGACTCTTGGATACGTAGTATGGAAGCTTATTTCAAGACGTAGTTGACTGTTGTACTTGATAGAGGCCAACAAAATTTTGGTCATGGAGGTTCACATAGAGGATCATGCTCTCACATGGTGGCAGCCCTGCACCCGAGACTTACAACCATCAACCAAATCTTCGATCAACACCTAAGAGGAATTCAAGGACGTCATTCGCTAGTGATTCTACCCCATAGGGTACAAGGATGCATCACTACGAAAGTGGTTGCAACTTCGACAGATCCTAGGACAGATCGTCCAATAGTTCATTACGGAATGCCCATCAAGCAAGAGTTGTCTGTCTTTGAAGACACTTTTTGTGTTAAGGCTTTGGCTTACTACCCAAGCTCTAGAAGGAATTAGAACCCTTTCTTGTTATGTCAAAAGAGTATGCTTTCCAATTACAAAGTTACAAAACCTAACCCTCTCCTCCAAAATAAATTTGCTTTTTTCCCTTCTCAATGTTCTATTGCTTATAAGGGGCAACCCAACAACATTGGCAAAAATACAAGGTCTCCAAGTACCATTCTTTCTACTAGGACACATTATACCACAAGGAATATGGACACACTTGGATGATGAGTGTGGGCTACAACAGGGTAAGATCACCAAGAAGGCTCAGGTCCTTCTTGTCGAGTAATAACATCTCTTCGGAGGTACAATTGTAGCAGTCATCAATCCAATCTCCACAACTCCACATTTGGTGTTGATGGGCCCAAATTACTTAGAGAATGGTGAATAATCTTTATTTACCCAAAATTGTTAGATCAAGGATCGATAACTTCTATTGTTATGGACCATGGTAGCTAGAAGAATCTAGCATCTCAATAGTTGGTTGCAAACCTAATGTTGCCAACGAAACGTCATCCAGGTCATATCATCTTGTATTAATCAAGGAGTTTGAACTGCCTACTCATTACTCGTAAGTGCTTCATTACCTTTGCTAGTGGACCCTTCCATGACATAGTAGAGTGAGTATTTTTCTTTCACTTCTAGTAATGTGAGTATACACCTTAGAGACATAGGATGCATGCCCTGAGGATCCCCCTTCATTAGTTTCAAGTGGGCTCCAATGGACTCATTGAGATAGATCACCACCTCCTGCGGTTGGACAAGGTTTGCTAGTTATGCTACTTACAAGAGCCAAAGATGGAGGAGTATCTCATTTTCAGATGTTGCATATGAGATCAAAAGGAGATACTACTACCTATTTAGGGATCCGGGGAGCTCTCTTTGCACTTTTTTTCACCATCCCGATGAAAGATGTCTTGCTCTCTTCATGAGGGAAGTATTTGGACACAAATCTCAATCTCTACATGTCCAATCCCAAACAAAGGCCTTGAGGAGGATCACCCCATACTCAGTTGCCCTATCTGATTAGGGCAACAAGTGGTAGATAGAGATTCACGAGACTTTGAATTCTAGATTGGTGCAACCTTGCATTACATCTCGACCCCCTCGAGGGGTCGACCTACCTCCTCGAGACAAATGAGGAGTTGTTGCTACAAGACACAAGGAGCTCCCTTTGCACTGTTTTTTTGCCACCCTGGTCAGGGATGTCATGCCCTCTTCATAAGTATTTGGATGTAGATCTTAGTCTCTACATGTATCGTTCCAAACAAAGGCCTTTAGGAGGATCACCTCATATTTCTTGGTTGCCCTGTTTGATTGGGGCAACAAGCAATAGATAAAGATTCATGAGACTTTGGATTCCAGATTGGTGCGACCTTGTGTCACCTCTCAACCCCCTTGCAGGGTCGATCTAATAAAAACTCCATTTACTTGGATATCTCTAAGTGAATGAAACTGAGTATGTTTTTGCATTATCCACTGTGAATCTGTTTAATGCAACTCTACATGATTGATCTGGTATGATCACAGGACTGCAAATAGGATGATCAGATAGACTATCACACTCACTGGTCATGAGTACTGGCCTTATTGACAGAAAATGAGCACAATGGTGTAAGTAAGCTTCTGTGTACTATGAGAGGTGAATATTTGGTCTTGAAATCTTATTTCTAGCTAAAATATTCTAACATTTATTTCTCACAAAATTTACAGCACATATTTTTTAGTAGAAATGGAATCTTCTGGACACATAAAACAAAAGCGATGTTAGCTTTTGCTAGAAGTTAAACCTATTGTGAGAGATTGGCACCCAAAAGATTAATTTAAATTTTTAAAAATGACATTAATATGAACTTCTTGACAAGATGCTTCTTATTGTCCTTCCCCAATTTGGGAGTATTACAATGGAATGTAGCGGACTTACAACTCTAAAAGGATCCCTTCAGCAGAGTAGCCATGAGTGGGGCTATCTATTCCGCTAAATTCTCACAGGCCTGTTGCATGTGTGTCATGCCTTCTTGCACTGGGGAGTGGGCATGAGGGGGGAAATGTGAACCTTGGCAGTGTATGGAGCGCCTCTCTTCCCCCTCTCTCTGCTTTACCAACTAACCACGATCCCGTTGACATGAAAAGCTTTTAACCTTCTTAATCTCTCCAATGGAAATTGGCAACATAATCAAAGTAACAATTAGAAACAATCCATAATGTCATCTCAAGATTGAGAGTTGCACTTCCATGAATGTTTCAAACACAACGATTTTAATTCCATCTCCAGTCAGCAATCCAAATGTAGTTGGATACATCATTCCTCGATGGCATATGATATGAATATACCACTCTTAGTAATTCCTTATTTTGGATGTCTGAATCGATTTTATAAACAGAGCTGTCAGATGGTTAATGTGTTTTGGTCGGACGAAAAGGTGGCGGTTGTGTTTTGATTCAAGCAAGCTGTTCAGACATCTACTCCGCACTGTAGTTAGTTTGAGAATTAAAGTATGATAAAAAAAAAATACAAAATCCTCCTAATAAACGATGAACTGGAAGACATTGAATTCGGCAGAGTCCAACTACTAGGCGTCTTTCAATATCGGAAGTTATAACAAAATCATCTATAAACAGAATCCAGATTATAAGAATTAATCATTGATCTTGAGCTTGACAACATAAAAACTAGACCTGATAATATTTTCTTCCCATATGATACTACTAATTTCTTGGTGGGATTCCTATTTATGCAGAGAAAACCTGTGCATATTCTGCAGAAACATATGAGAGATCGGCCATAGAACCACAACAATGATAGGATAACTTTCACTGCACATACATGGTAAAACGGCCCGTCAGTCTTCAAGGTTATAGCGTCATACATCTGAGCTGTCAGAGCTCGGTCAGATAAAAACAAGTTAAAGACAAGTCTTATTACAAGTGAACCCAACATAATTTACATATGATTCTGAGATCAACAGTTTTTGCACCAAGAGTGGTGAGGTAAGAGTGGTGAGGTGTTGTACAGCCTAGTATGACGGAGATGTTGTCACATTAGCGTTATGTTAGATTAGATAACGTTGCTCTATTAGACAAAAATTAAATAACTATGTATGTACATAATAATAATAATAATAATCTATTTTTAAGGTCACGGCCAAGCCAGCACACCAAATTGGTGTATGAGACCCCCTTGTTTGTGGGACAAGGGATCCCCCTTCGCCCAGTGATTTGACTGGTAAAGTTTACGAAGGTATACATACCCTACCCCCCTCTGGATTTGAACCTGTAACCTCTTATAAATAACTATGTATGTACATATTTAGATAACAAAAGATAAATTAAAATTTACACATTAAGAAATTTGATCCTTCTCGAGGCTTGATAGATCCGGATTCAAGATGGATCTACGCTGATTACTTTTAGTACTGAATATTGTGGGTTATATGAGTCGAAGTATACATATTGACAATCGCTAATTGTGGATGGTTTTGAACCTGCTTGGCGCATTGGAAATTAACCCAAATAAATACCGACTAACCCAAATAAATACCGACCCAAATCTTTTGACTGCACCCAACTCATTAAGATGCTTTGCTGCAAAAGCTTTTCTTCATCTTTAAATAAATGAATGTTTTCAGCGATTGAGTTTGGTTTTGCATAATTTGGTCCTTTCAACAAACTGCAAACCATTTTTTACTGATTAAAATATCAATACCATTAACCAGTCAAAGCTACACCCAAAGTTGTATGCTAGCCAAATGTGTTATTATTAAAAGATTGGAAACATTTTGCATACATGGCTATCTTTTGGACTTAGGATATGATATTTATGATTCTTTTTTTTTTCCTTATATAAAATACATATCCTAGGGAAACTCACTAGTCCATTACTCTCACTCTGATGATGGTTCCTAGAGTAAATCGGATTTTTAAGTGCTCAAGGTCAATACAACAATATACTCATTAAGAGCTCAACATGTCACTTGCGGGAATTGATCCTAGGTAGGGAGGATAACACTCCTCTCAACCACCCGGACTAGATGCAATTGAGATGACACATGATTCCTATCACTGTAAATATCACAATAATGAAGTTGTTGATCCCATAGTAGCAAGATTAAAAAATAAATATGAATTTGAATTCAATTCAGTACGGGAAAAATATGTAACCAAAAAATTAGTACAGCTCCAATACAGAAGTATACATCTCATAGATACAAAAATATGAATCTTGTTCCAAATTTTAGAAGATTTTCAGCTTTAGGGACTTACAATAAATCACAAAAAATATACATATTTCTTGAAAATTTCATGTTTTACTTTATATTTATAGGTTTTTTTAGGGTTTTTAAAAATGTTTTTGGAATGTTTTTTTTGGGTTTATGAGTGGATAGGTATCAAAGACATTCAATATTTATAGGTTTTTTAGGGTTTTTAAAAATGTTTTTGGAATGTATTTTTTGGGTTTATGAGTGGATAGGTATCAAAGACATTCAAAAGTAAATTCATTTTACTATATCCATACTAAAAAATTGTTCAAATTTTGTATCACTGTTGAATTTCCATGTTGCAAAGTATGACCAAATCTTGCTACTATGGTTGATCCAGAGAGTTGCAAAATCTTGCTACTATGGTTGATCCAGAGAGTTGCAAACTGAGCTAGCTTGAAACTCACATTTTAAAGAAGCATGGGAAGGATGAAGAAATCCAATGGTCTCTACCAGTGCTTTTAAAATTAAAAAAAGCAAAATGCTACAACAAAGCAAACAATATTATGTATTGATAACATGAGAAATAACCTTGGAAGTAGGTTTTAATGGTAAATATTCTCTAAGTCCATAATTTTTTGTTATCATTATTTACATCTCAAAATGGAGTATGTTGAAGATACTTTCTTTATTCTATTACTAGATTTCAACATGTACTTTTGTTCACCATGTAACATGTCCTGGGGGAAAACCCCGGGCACTTCCCCTCATTCTAAGGATGGTACTCAAGGTAAATCTTAGATTCTTCAAGGCACAAGGCACAAGGCTAGGTCAACAATAGGGCTCAAAGGTGTTACAACAATATACTCATTATTAAGATCTCAACATGTCACTAGCGGGAATTGAACCTGGGAAAAGACCCAATTGACAGATTTCAACATATACTTGTTAATAAAATGGAGCATTTTAAGAATTGCATAAAATTTATTATGAACTTGTATAGATTTGATTATGAATCATTTTGCCAATTTAGTAGCTTTAAGATTAGGATGGATTTTATCATAGGATGAAGTATGAAATAAGACAGACATGGAAGAAAATAAGAGAAAATCTAGAGCATTGGTACACAAGCCCTAAATTGATTTGAGCACTATAAGTTCCTCAAAGTTGGGCATGAGGAGAGCTTTCCAATTCAAAAGAAAGTACCCAGTATGGGGAGGGGTTATGAAAAGAGAAGATTTTCATGGGTTTTGTTATCCCTCATTTTTCATGAGTTTTGTTGAGATTATGTCCCTTGGGAAGTGTTCCCCATGTATTTGTGAGCTCCTAAACACATGTGGGAAGTATTATGTACTTTGTGCCTTGTACTTTATGTCTAATTTCACTTTGACTTAGGAGATTTAAGTCAAAAGTGAAATTTGGTCATTTTAGTAATTCACTTTGTGGGTGAATTAGGAGACATAAAGTGAACTTAGGGAATTTAACCCAAAGTGGGTTTGAGAGTAGGATTATTATGGGATGATCTCAACCTTTGATTGGACATGAGATAAGATGATCTCAATCGTCCATATTTTAGGTTTCCTTATGGAGGTTCAAGAGTGTAACGTTCCCTTGGCCAACCACAGGTCGGAGTGCGCCACTCCAGAGCAACCACTCATGCTCTTACACCAGTCAGTAACATTCCCAGCCTTATACAGACCCGACCATGCTAGTCTAGGGAACTCTTTCGTTCCCTTACTGTGGAACATACGGTAACATACACAGTAATCAACTGAGCTATGCCACCTATATTTACTCTTTAAACTGCATGCAACTAAAACATATACATATATCATTCTTGCGGAAGCTTTTAACATAAACAACAATTTACTCTTTATAACATACAACTTTTATATTGAAATAACAATAACTACATATATGTGGCACTTACAGGAAATTACCCATAAACACATAAGCAATTATAATCACATATATGATAAATTGTAACATAGGCATGTAAATAATAAAGCAACATATCATTTTATCATACAATTTGTACTTATCTTAGAAAGACTGTCACCAACTGCATACAGATCATCCACGAACCTCCCAGCCATAGACGACACTGTTCATCTCTCTCAATAGTGAGTCACCCCCGAGCTGGGACTGAACTCCACCCAGGGTAAAGGGTTCCTATCCAGGTTAAGGTTCAAGGACAACAGGAAAGACTCTGTCTCAATTGCTCACTCAGCTAACAGCCTACAACCTCTCATTTTCCACATGCTTGTCCCACCCAAGGAAGTGTGCCCCTTCTCGGCTCAACAGTCCCTTGGCTGCCCCACTTCCCTTCCAGGGCTTCAGCAACAGGCCGGAGCAGAAGTCTCAGAGCGTCGTAGCTGCAGTTTAGCACCTTCGAGAATCAATCCCCAACAATTATCTTGCTCGGAGAATTGCTCACGGGCTTGACAACCCGCTTCTTCAATTTTGCTCCAAGCTAACCAAGTACACCAACCAAAAAGGGCTATGGGAACATGCTCCAAAATGGTGAAATGGTTGTCTCAAGGATAACGGAATGTGTGAGTGAAAATGGTCATGGAATCATTGACTGGATAATTGAGTGTGTAAAGGAATCACTGTGAACTCTTCATGGAAAGTGATGGTGAGAATGATGGTCAGGCTCTGGTCTCGCATCCCTTGGAAAAATCTCCCAAATGAGCTAAGTCCCTCCACGATATGAATGCATGTTCCCAACTTGACACTTGTCATATCGAAAGTTACTTTGGTCCACTTGTCCCCAACTTTAGAACTTAGGATAAAATAATTATCCATACTTTACGTTTTAGAAAATATTAATATAATATTCCCTTGATTTTTGGCCCTCCCTTTCCCTAACTGGTGAAGTTCAGTCCCCCATCTCTTTTATCGTGGTCGGTCTGCGTGCAACGATGTATTTTATATTAATCATGAGTCATGTACAAAGTAGGTGCATTGGCCCTTGACATCTAGGTGTTCCAGCCTAATACCACAACATAAGCATCCCAACTTATAATAACCGGCTCACCAGCCTATAACACATATCATATACACGAGGCTCGTTGTCCTCCATACTACGCGCACCTTAGTTACTGCATGCAGTATCCTGGAATGTGCATATTACATCATTTTACTGCGCAATTCATGCATGCACTATGCCACATGACGTGCATTACCAAATGAGGTCAAAACAACTCACCAACTTAAGTATATTTGTATTACCTTTACAATTGGGTTTGGTCGAGGAATATTACAATCCTCGACCCTTATTTATGCACTATTCTTAGTGCATCATACACCCATATATAACAGAGTTTTCAAAAAACTTCAAAAAGATGCGGGTATTTTGTCCGCATTGCATCTTCATGCTCCCAAGTAGCATCCTCAACACTGTACCAGGTCTATTGAACCTTTACAAGCCCTATGGCTCAGTTCCAGAGTTGCTTGACTTTCTGGTCCAAAATGTGCACCGGATGCACTTGAAAAGCGCCTTCTTGCTCCACCTGAATCACATTCCAATCAATAATATGACTAGCATCAGGTATATATTTCTTTAGCAATGATACATGGAAGACATTATGAACAGACATAGATGCAAGCAATGCAATCATATAAGCAACTGGACCAATCCTCTCCAGGATTTCAAAAGGCCCACAAAATCTAGCTGCCAACTTGGCGCAACTTCCCAGCTTCAAGAAACTCCTGTTAGCTTTCACTTTCAGGAAAACATGATCACCCACTTTGAATTCTCTATGAGTTATGTTCTTATCAGCATAACTTTTCTGTCTGTCTTGGGCAGCTTTTAAATTCTGCTTAATTTTTGTCATCTGATCCTCCATATCCCTGAGCAACTTTGGCCCAACTATTGTCCTATCAGATGGATTATCCCAACTCACTGGAGTATTGCACTTTCTGTCGTAAAGTGCTTCAAATGGGCTCATCTTCAATGATGCCTGATACCCATTGTTGTACGCGAATTCTACCAAGTGTAGGTAGTCTTCCCATTTCGATGGTTTGTCCATCACATACATTCTCAGTAAATCTTCTATCACC
>ML791107.1:131453-148754 GCA_009831015.1 Picea engelmannii | reverse complement strand
GAAGAACTACAAGTCAACTATACAGAATTCAATCAACAAGAGACTTCATCCTTGCCTATCCCAGTAGTTGTTAAATAACAATTTCATTAGTTACCATTGCAATAGGGGGAGAAAATTTTGGTTCTAGCAAAAGATGATCTTCCTTACAAAAAAAAAATTCTTCAAGAGGATCCTTTGACAAATCAATGCTTGGATATCTGGGTTCATCATGATCTAGTTGAGATGAGAATGATGGAGGTATTTCAACAAGTAGATTCTAAGAGTTTTGGATCTCATGCTTTCATGCTCATTATTGTTGAAGTATCGTGTTCCAAATTCCAACCAACAACCTTTAGTAGCAAGTACATCAAAGTATCTTTCTAACTTATGAGATTTCATGATTGGTTGCATTGGAAGGTTGAATGTGTTGATATTTCTCGTTTAATCGATCACTTAGATGCATGGTTACATTGGTCATTCGAGTATGGTGATTAAATCATGCGAGCTTTGAATAGCCTCCAAGAAACAAAGGAGGTGAAATTTCTGGTTTTTTGGGTATTAGAGTCCATTTATTGTTTTTATTTGTATTGTTTTTTTATGCTTTAGGACAACAAGTTAACCCTTTTGGTTTGGATATTTTTCTTTCAAGTCACAGGGTAAGAGTCCCTATTTTTTTCCTTATTACATCAACATGTGGTCGTGTCTTGTGGAGTAATTAGTGCCTATTTTTAGGTTGGTCTTAGTTTCCTAGTAATTGTTGTCCGGTTTTTGAAACTCTGGGTCAAATCTTTGAATGTCTTATCCTATGTTTGTTGAGTCCTTCTACCATATTATTTTTAGAGTGAGCATGGATGAGGGGATGTTTGTTCATATTCTAAAGCATTGAGTCTATTAGAAAGGGGAGAGTTGAAGAGACATAGGAGATTCTTGAGTCATCTTATGTTTTGTCTCTTCATTGCTTTCCATTGAGTCATCTACTTTGAGTCAGTGATCCCCCTCATCCAGTGGCAGGGACATGGCACCATGCATCCTATATCTTCTTGAGTTATCACTTCATGCTGAGGGAAGAGTTTTCATCATCACTTTTTTTTCCAGTAAGTCATCCCGCATCAACTTTGACACATTATCTAGGGATGATCCAAAATTAGAGCACTTTGATGGTCGTTAACCTCATTGACGGTCATTTCACATTTGACAAGGTTGATCTTCATTAGGCCTTGATCGAGTGATCCTTGTCAGTGTTCAACTTCAATACATATTTCATAGTGATAATGTGTGCTCGTACCTTAGGGCCCATTAGCATTATTGATGGTTGGTGGTTTCCTTCGTGCTTGAAAGGTGTTTACTTTATTGACATTTGACTAAGTGACTCTCTCCCATGTGTCAAATTTAGCATATTTTCTGCAAGGAGGAGTGTACATGGTAGGTGGTAGAAGGTAGTAGATTTGGATGAGACCCCTTTTTTCCTTCATCTTGCCAGCATGAGGACCATATGAATTTTTTACTCCATTTTCAACTGGATAGGAATTTTGGGGTTACAGGTCAGCTTGATAGGCACAAGGGTTGTTGGTATGTTTCTCCATATTTCTTACAGAGTATTATTCATAGTTTCATACACAAATATTTGTAGGTTCTCAACATCTTGCAGGGGGATCCTGTCCCCTTGAGTCGCCAGTGTTAACCCCTAGATTTTCCCATGTGAAAATATCGAGGGTTAAGAGCCAACATGTTTCATTTTGGCTCTTAACCCTTGGGATTTGCAATCTAACCCTCGGGTTAGGAGAAAATTAGAGTTAGCTTTGTGTGAGCCAGGGTTGGTTCCAGTATGGGAACATGTACATGATTGGTTTAGTAGTGTTCTTTTCTTCATAGCCATGAGTTTGCATAGGTCTTCATAGAGAGAGAAAGATGTCTATTTTTATCATATTCCCTAATTTTTTAAGGGATAGAGATCGGAGGTCCACATGTCATTTTTAATCACATATTCAGAGTCCTTGTGAGATCATGATTTAAATGAGCCTTTTTCGTACGACATGGGAGCAACTTACTGTTTATAGTAGTTGGATATCTAGGGTTTAGATGACGATTTCGAGCACATATCCAGATTCCTTACAAAAAATCAAATCTGATGAGCCCATTTTCATTTCCATGCGAGTTTTTATTTTTAGCAGTGATTTTTTTTAGGAGTACTATATTTGGCATGGTTCTCCTAGCAGTCTTGGACATATTTTTTCTTTTTATATTTTTCGGCTAGATTGCTATTTTTAGCACGTCTATCTTTAGGAGGGTTATATTTATCTGGTGTGGTGACCATGCAACGTGACATGTGGCAGGTCTAGATTCTAACATTTGGTATCTTCAAAATGTGGCATGTGGTGCATACATGCATGATGATATTAGGTGTTGTGGTTGAGTTATTATAGCACATCCATTAGTTGAGTGTGAATTGACACACGCCAAAAGTTCTGAGTTTACGTGTTTTGAGTTGACTAAAGATGAAATTTCCTTCTCTTCCACTTCAATCCATCTCTCCTCCATGTAACTCCCACATGTCCTCACTTAAAACATTTTTTAGCTACACATCTTCATTCAATTCTTTATTTTAGGATGAACGTGTATTCACATCCACTAAATTCCCATTTTAACATAAGCATGTATTCCTCCCATTTCTTCTCATGCACATTTATCCTTTTCCACTTAACTCCTCCTTTAACCCATGCACATCTCCTCTTTATCTTGCACATGGATCCTTCCTCTTATTTCCTCCCTTTTTCCTCAGATGTCTTCAATTACCATAGAGCATATACATGAGTTATGGCCATCATCATAGGAATTACACATGAGCACATGGTTACTTTACTTCACCTCTTCTCTTATGCACCTTGCATGAGGGTAAGATATTATTGGGATGTGCACCCTCATTCTCCTATATATTAATGGATTCTACATTGGTTCTGGGTCAATCTTTTTAGCAAAAGTAGAATACACTCTCTCCTTCATTCTCTATTCTTCTAGATTCTAGTCTTTGTGTAGGGGTCATTACTATACCAATTTTTGTACTTGTGTTATATGGTGCAATCAGCCCTTTGGCAAGAGCAGGAATAAAATTTTGATGTGTTGGTATCAAAATTTCAGAATTTGTTGGTATTTTGATTGAGTGTTATGCATTGTTAGAAGTTTTTAGCCTATTATTGTGGTGTTTTAGCCTTGTAATATCACCTCTTTTTCTCTTTTTTCATACATTTAAAGATAACGCTACAAGGTTTTGTTCCACTGAAACTCAAAATTATACTACTTACCCATTTGGTGGCTTAATCTCTTGCCAAAGGTAATCTTGTGTGTGTAGTTTTGAGCTTATTTTGGATATTTGCAGGGAATATAGCACATACAAAACACTAGGGACACCGCCCTGGGGTTGGCACGCACTAGGCCAAACAGAGAGGAGTTTTTGTTGGTGACACTTAGGTAATCTTATCCTAGATTTACATGAATTTCAAGCTTGTTGATTCATGATTCTTTCACATTCTTGCAAGTGTGGAATTTTGTGCTAACATGTCTCTTGCAGATCCCCCAAATTGTCTTATTAGTTTAAATTTAAAATTAACAATTAGCTTGGTCTATATATCTTGACAACATGTCATTGTATTACTCAAATTATTGTTTGCATTGCAAATGATTGTAAGATTATTTTGACCTGCACCTCTTTTAACTCCCTTCCTCGTTTGTTCTCAAAAGTACTTTTGAAAATGTTTACAAGGAAATGAAAAAATAAATTTATTAGGAAGAAGTAGGTGCAAGTTGAAAGAATTCCTGAACATTCAGGATGAAGATTAATAATTTTCTCTGCATTATTGTAATGGTCTGGTATGATTAATTATAATGGAATTTTATACATTATTTCCATTAAAACTTGTTATGATCTAAAGATTGTTCATAAGAGAACATATCTATTGAAATATTTTTCCATCTAGAAGTAGACAAAGGGATGGAATATGGATATTGGTGCCTTTTGTTCAATATTAACATTGCTTTTACGAATTTTATGCTTAAATGGATTGGTATATGTCATGGTTGGTTCATTGTGAAGTGGTGGGTCTTGTTGGTATCCATTGCAAGTATTGAATACCACAATGGTAAGATGGAAAAATGATACTTCATCGAAAAGCAAAATTCTTCAATTGGAAAACATTGTCTATTATGTCAAATATGGAGAAAATTACCTTGCAAGCTATATCTTTCAGTCTTGCAATCTGTTGCATTGTCTGTGATGAGTTTCCCACCATCACAAAGCCTCGGGTCTTCCCATAGTTGCATTGGGGATTCTATCCTAATAACAATTCTAAAATATTTTTGGAGTGTTTCTCTTTGTATTTTGTTCTCAATTTGAATTGGATCACACCTCCGTTGTTATGATTACTTTAAAAAGATGCATGAATGTTTCTAAATGTATGTACATTTGTCAAAATATTAGTTTGTATTGATGAGTCAATGGGGTGTTGTATGTGCATCAACATGTAGGTTTTCATGCATCTAGATTCTTGAGATTTGTGAGATTCATTCGTGCCAAGAAAAAGTTATTCAACACATGATTCATCACCGACCACTCAACCCATGTAAAAGAGAGGAATGATAAAATCTAAGTATAAATTCACCTCTATCCAAACCAAATCAATCCAAAGCTTTTGGGGGACTTTGCCTTGTCGTATTGTAAGCCACTAATTGTGTTAGATGACATTTGACAAAATGGTCTATGAAACTGACTATTTGGGTTGATTATTATTTCCAAGCCATGCCAAATCATTTATCACTTCGATATTTTGTTAAGAGTTTAGTGAAAGTTCATGATTTCACCTAAAAAAAAAAAATGCCAATCATTTGTGGCATGCTAACATTTAACATTGTAGTAATATCAATGTTTGAAAGATAGCTTCAATTTATGTGTGTTGCACTGATTCTTAAAAAAATAGTCTTAGGTGGCATTGTTTCCAATAGGGATTGTTCCCCTATTTGATCAGCATCTAGATCTCAGTATATTGTGTCACATTTTATTAAAGATTAATTTATATAGCATTACTTTGTTATGCAACAATGTTTTTTGTTTTATTTATTTCCATGCAAGCGTTGTTTTTGTATCATGCTTGTTTGATCAATTTGCATGATATTTTGTTCTTGAAGGATTATTTTTCTTGGATTTGTCTTTATTGGCCTACAATTGAATCCTAAATTTGAAGCCAGTATCATTGCTTCTATTGGTTATGATTTCTAGTGATATTGTTGAAGTTCCAAATGACCTAGAGCAAAACAAAGTACTTGAAATTAATTTGTTTCAAGGTGGTGAAACCATGACCTCATCTATTAAGCATTGGGGTGATTGTTGGGATCGCAATAGGAAACACCCTTTTTTTGTGCTCAACCTCATAGTTGCTTGAGTAAAATGGAAAAATGTGAAGGCAAAAGACTTTCCCTAAGGTCGATGAGAAGAGAAAATTGAATCAAGACATTGAACATACCCTTTCTATTATGAGTAACAAGTCATAAAATAAAACCTTAGCATAATTATAACAATGAGTATTGGCGAATTTGTTTGCTTACATAAATATTGACTGCATTGTGTGATACTCATTTGTGCCAACAATGCATATATAGTGAATGAATTTTTCATTGCATTTAATATGATTAACTATTGAAAATGATTGAACTATTAGTGCATTATAATTCTAAGATCATTTCATGGGTTGTTGTAAATGTTGCAATGAAAGGGCTATATGAAAAAAACTCAAAGTTGTTTGGTTGATTGAAATTTTAGATTACGGGTAGAATTTTTTTGGATATTACGATGAGTGTAAGTCCATAATGAAGACTAGTTGCTACCACGTGCAAGGGAAAAACATATGAGAATAATCTCATAATTGTGAAATTTGATTTCAGCATGAAATAGATTCAAAATGTATAATTGGAATTATTATAATGACATATCATGGTAACTATATGTATATGATACATGTGAGATGATGAATTTGTCTAGTAAGGACATATGATGGTTGTTGAAGCTATAAAGCACAGGGAGGATGCCACTGTAGTGACACTAGAACCATATGATATGCCTTGATCACCATGAGTTGTGTTATGTTATGATAAAGCAATTCAGTGGGATGCCTTGACAGTAAGACTCTATGAGTAGGCGCTCTTCTTGCACAAGAAATCCTTGGAAAATGATGGATCGCCTGAGGGATTGTTTAGAAGAGAAGGGGATGCATGAGTTTGGAGGGTGAGTGAATGGAAGGAAGATGTGACTTGAATGAATCTATTATGAGAGTGTTATATGCTATCTCAGATCATGAGTGCATTATATACATTGGTTGTGTCCAAGAAAACAATGAGCTAAGTCTTGTCCGTGGAAACCATATGGAGTAGATACATATTCATACAAATAAGTATTAGGCTAAATTACATATTTTATCTTGTGTTATGAATATATATGTTTCAGTTATGAAATTAAAATTCATAGATTCGAATCCATATTGTTGAAATATTTAATGCATAGAAATGGCTATGATATGCATGTTTACTTTGATGATTGATATATGCATATGTTAGAATGCTAAAAGTTTGGAGGTGTACCAGGACAATGAAGATGATAACATTGTAGATACAACTAAATTATATTGAAGATATAAACATTATTGCAATAAAATAACACTGAGGATGGTCTTATTCCAAGGAGGAGGGGATGTAATGTCGTAGTTTTGAAACTTTCTAAATACTGAACTTGATATGTTGATAAAAGATTCAAGATTGATTGAGCATGAGCACCTAAAGGGCATATAATTCCACAAGAGGGGAAAGGTGACGGGGTCTAAGAGAATTTTTACATGCCTAGAATCCTATGTTTCTTTTTGCATTCATCTTGTCATTACCCTTCACTCTATTGAGCCTAGCCTATAGTCTAAATTTGAGATAAGAGAAGTGGAGGAAACCAATTCCTATATATAGGCCATCACCTCCTACATTCTAGCAACTTACACCCCTACATTCTTGGAACTAGGAAGAATTAAATTAGGACTCTCTTTCCATCTTCCACTCAGGCAAAAAGGGGAATTCGAATGGGAAAAGAGAGTTGATTTTTGGAGAAGAGGGAAAAGAGGAAAACAACGTTTTTTCTTGGAAAAAGAAGGTTTCCATACTATGGGATGGAACAAATAGACATAAAGCCATTACAATCTTGAAAAGAACCAAGATCTAAGAAAAAAATTATGGTGTATTTAATAGACAACAACTTGGACCTTTCAGTGCCCACACTAAAGAACATTGAAGGGAGGGACTTCTAGGTACTACTGAAGAGAGAAGGAAAAATTCTCCTTGTTTTGTGTGGGGCATATATTATGGGTACCAAATAATTCTTATGTTTACAAGAATTCAGTAGTGGGATACTTGGTTAATTTTCTTCTTGCTCCTGAGATGGAGAGATTGCCCTGAGAATTCTGCATTATTCTTCTTCGCATTGGTATTACAATAGCCTGGTCTGGGGGTGGTTTCCACAAAGAATGACCTACAATTGGGTGGAAAATTTGTCTATGTCAATAAGTTGCTTGGTATTCAATATTCAAAACACATAAGTACTTCATATTTTCTCTAGAAATTTTTCATTATTTTGGTATAAGAAATACTGTTTTCTTGAATAATTGCAAATAATTTCTTTGTGGGCCTACAAATTTGTCATTGATGGAAGAAATGGTAGTAAAAATACATGTTTATTTAATTGTTTGGTGTACTATGAGGTGAGGTTTAATGAATTCATTGAGTTGGGGTGTCTGGTTATTCTCCTTAACAAGTTTGTCCCAACTCTCCTTGATAATTTGGGTAGATATTAGTATTGTCTAATTGATGGTGTACAACTAGATTTTCCAACATCTCTTCTAGTCAACGAGTTTCCTTGTGATATGTTTGAAAGATATGCTCTTAGGATTAAAATATGTTTCAATTCCTTCATATACTGTTTTGGGAGAGATTTTGTATAGAAGGTTTATGTTATCAGTATTGGGAGCCCCTTTATGATATTTGTTTCTTATTGATTTGATCACTTGGACTCTTAGATCATTGTTGTTTGCAATGAGTATATCCCCCATTTCAATTCTAATTATTATGCCATCACTAGTTGCCTTTTGTTTCCCCTGCTAGGCTCTCTGAAGTTAAGCTTGAAAATATGGGCTTGGTCTATTCACATTAATTTTCTCACTGTATGTAGATCTAATAGCCTTTCCATTATTGGTGTATAGAGGTTTAAACTGTTATGAAATCTAATAAATTATTTTGCTGAAAGATAAGTCTGGTTTAAAACAAAAAAATTGTGTATAAAAGTATGTGCCTTCATTTATTTTGTGAGAATGAAAAACTCAGTATGAATGTAGATCCAATAGTTATGTCATTAGTTGTAAATATAAATTTACATTTTTAATTCTGTAAATGCTTTAATGAATACTTCAAGTATTATTATAGTTGGATATGTTGTTATTGGGACATTAGAAATGAAGTCCTTTATGATTTGAGATTATTCTATGAACAAAGAAAACAAGCATTCAAGGGATTGAGGCCACTATGATATTGATCACAATCACACGATCTTGTAGCTACCTCATTCAAGGATTTATGAACTGGCTATATCATTATTATTTTTTTGTTTATTATTTGCGTTCAGGATCAAACATTTGGGTATATGGTATAGTGACATGAGATTACGATCCATGATTTTAATCTATGCCCCAAAAGTATATATGTATACTACATACTATGAGGCAATGAAGCCATTCATGAACATTTAAAATTTTCCAATTTGACACTCATATTCAATACTGTAGACACAATGGTATGTTGAAGACCCATTAAAACATTTGGGAAATTTTGGCCCACATAAGGACTCTACCTCAGTCTCTTTCTCTAGTATCACTAACAATAATTGCTCATCTTTTTCCATAGATGATAACGAAGAAACTTCAATTGATATGGAGGTGGAAAGAAAATTGAAGGGACCCTTGGACAACATGGTAGAACTTGAGGAATCTTTCCCAATCAAGTAAGAAACCATGCCTTTTATCTTAGTCGATCTTGACAGGACCCTCCTATTAATTGCATAGATTCAATCTTTGATGTTGTAGGAGATGTGTCTTTACTCTTGTAAGAGAAACCATGAATGGGGGATTGCTCTCTAAATATGTAATTATGGTACTTCATGGAGTGTTTTTAAACAAAGCAATGAATGCTAAATTTCTACAATGGTGGTACACACCATGGAAATATTGAATCCACCCACATACTTATGTAGATTGCAACTAACCAAAAAACCAAACCAATTCATTTGACACCCAAAATCATCAATTATGCTAGTATTGGATAGAGGAAAGGTGCAAAGACTTGAATCCAAGGTTTACACCCTAATGTTTTCTTTGATATTGAAAAAGCATTAGGCCTATATTTTTCTTTATGACAATCTTTGACATGTTGAGATTTTTCCTTATGATCATCTTTGGCATGTTGAGATTTTTCCTTATGACCATCTTTGGCATGTTGAGATTTTTCCTTATGACCATATTTGGCATGTTGATGTTGATTTTACCACTTCAACACAACACCTGACAGTTAGCTCAAAATAAAATCACTTTATCTACTAAAATAAAAATTGATTAATAAACTAAACATGCAGCGAAAGCATAAACAAGGAAACCAAAATCTCAGACACAATACACCAATATTTTCGGGTATAAACCCTTGGAAAAATCCTAGAGGGAAATCCAGTACTTATATTCTTTTATTAAGGAAAAATCAGGGCTCCTATAACAAGAAAAATGGCCCACTGAGAGAAATACAAATACAGACAAACTTGACACAGTTTTCTTTGTCGTACGACCCCTGAACAATACATTTTTTGACGTGTACGTGAATTCCCTTTTTCACACCCACGTATACACACTTGTATCCACTGTGACTCACATACACATATGGAAATATTGTACAACAAATTTCGTATGACGCTACGCTTTCCTCTGGCTTCTATCAAGTGAAACCCACATGCAACTTCCTCTACACTCTCTTCTCCTTAACCTGTATGATCTCTGGATGGACTTCCTTCTCCACCTATCCAATATCTTGAATCATAGTCATTCGTGATCCAACCCTCTCTGCATCAACACTTGTATGAAATCTCTTCACCCAACCAGTGAGATCTCCTCACTCATGTGTAAGAAAAATTCCTTTGCTTCTACACTCTCCACCGAACCCACGCTAGAAAAAGTACTTCTTTGCTTCTTTATGTCAAAGTCCCACCTTGGTCTCTCACCAAAAGTGTCACTCACAAGTGTATCTCACACAAGTATCTAACCTTGGCATCTCACCAAAATTTCGATCTTGATCACTCAGCAAGGTTCCTGTTCTTGGCATCTCACCAAATATCATGATCTTGGCATCACACCAAAGATATATTCTCCTTCACCCTAGCCTTGATTTTATAATCATGACTTATAACCTAACCCTAATATCCAAAGTGATTGACGGCTGAGATTACTTCTCACACTCACTTAATATTTAGATTGCATGGATTACCTTCTAATTAATTTTAACACTTTCCTTAAATAACTCAATTAACTAATAAAAACATTTTTACTTTAATTAATTCCTTTTAACTAAAGTAAACTCAAGGATAGAGGAGTTTTGATGACTTCCACATGTTAGACACATGCCAATGATAAAGTACTTGTCCGATGCTACCTCTAACATCAACACTCCCTCTTAGCGAGGAAGGTACTTCTCCCACATAGAGTTGGCTCTATCTTCACTACCATATCTTCTACCATGTCTGCTCTCCAATCCACCTGACTGGTTGCTCCCTCTGACAAAAAAATTATCCCTTTCATCTTGTTATGACTTGTCTTCCTCTAAACTTGGTCCTAGAAGCCTCCTACTCTTGATAATCTTGCATGGACATCTCATACCATGACTCGTGTTTAACAGACTTGGAAGGTTGCTCCTTCCCACCTGAACCTGAAGGTTGACTCCCTCTGAGTTGCTCAACCTTCAGAGCCTCTCACTCCTTATTCTATGTCACTCACATTGATCCATGATCCAAGATCCCCTTGGATCCTTTTTACAGGCTCCCATCCTGGGATAATGGTTCACCTAAGGAATACAAATCAACAAATATCCAAGCCCTACAAACTTCAAGATCAATCCTTCGATCTTTCTAGTTGGTTGTTATCTCCCTAGTTGTCGCTTTGCTCCTTTCCTTGAACCCTTCCCTACACACTTGTTTTCTCCATATATGAGTCTCTGAATCCAATAGATATGTCATCCTCTAATATCTGGATGAAATCTCTTCACTCATATGATATCCCCTTGAGTCATCGTCCTTCGTTGCTCAAGCACTTGAGAAAAAATTTGTCTTTTCTCCTAAGTGGATGACACATGCACATGAGAAAAATTCCATATATGCTCATATTTTCTCTCATGTGGCTCAGATATCTAGATGGAATTACTTCTCCACATATCAGAGATCTCCTTGTTGACTGCTTGACCTTCTATCATTTCTCAGCAAGCCACCCAATAGAATTTCCTGTAGAACTACTTATGTAATATCCCTATGTCCTTGCACGCAACTATCACCACTACAAACCACATGCATACGTGACTGTCACCATTGCAGCTGGTGTATGTACATGTTTTTCCCTTCTGTGACCCACATACACCTTAGTACACCTGCAAAAACTCCTATTTTTCCTCACTACTATTGTTTCCTAGAAATCATTCCTTCAATTTTTTCCTACTAGTTTATAGATCTACTAAGATCTTCTTCAAATCTGACAGATATGCTGCAAAATATAGTGGATCCGTGTTTAGTCCTTCAAGAACCCACCTCGACACTCTTGATCCCATAGATCTGCTCATGTAAACCTAGATATGAACTCTATCTCTCCCGTGGTCACCCAGATCTCATAGCTCTGTTGTTGTGCATCTTGAGATAGGCTCCCTCTTAGAGAAACCTTGCAAAGATAACATGTTGATTTTACCACTTCAACCCAACAACCGATAGTTATCTCAAAATAAAATCACTTTATCTACTAAAAGAGTAATTGAGTAATCAACTAAACATGCATCGGAAGCATAAACAAGGAAACCAAAATCTCACATGCAAGACACCAGTATGTTTGGGTATAAACCCCTAGAAAAACCCTAGAGGGAAAACCAGTACTTAGATGCTTTTATTAAGGTCAAATCAGGGCTTTAGTAACAGGGGAAATGGCCCACTGAGAGAAATACGAATACAGACAAACCTGGCACAGTTTGCTCTGTCGTATGATCCTTGAACATCACGCTTTTACCGAGGTGTACATGCCTTTCCTTCAGCAAACCAACGTACATACACAACTGTATCCACTAAGACCCATGTACATGTATGGAAATATTGTACGACAACTTTCGTGTGGCGCTACGCTTTCCTCTAGCTTCTATCAGTTGAAACCCACCTATGGATTCCTCTACTCTCTCTTCTCCTTGACCTGTATGCTATCTAGATGGACGTTCATCTCCACATATCCAAGATCTTGAATCATAGTCCTTCATGATCCAACCCTCTCTGCATCAACACTTGGACGAAATATCTTCACCCGACTAGTGAGATCTCCTCACTCTGGTGTAAGAAAACGTCCTTCTTTTCTTCTACACTCTCCACCAACTCCACACTAGCAAAATTCCTTCTTCGCTTATTTGTGTGAATAGTCCCACCTTGGTCTCTCACTAAAATCTCTCTCACAAGTGTATCTCACACAAGTCTTTGACCTTGGAATCTTACCAAAAGTCCGACCTTTATCTCTCATCAAGGTTCCTAATCTTGGCATCTCACCAAAGATCTCGATCTTGGAATCACGGGAAATATATCTTCTCATTCACCCTAGCCTTGTTTTTATAATCATGAGTTATAACCTAACCCTAATCTCCAAAGTGATTGACGACTGAGATTACTTCTCACACTCACTTAAGATTTAGATTGTATGGATCACGTGCTAATTACTTTTAGCACTTTCTTTAAATAACTCAATTAACTAATAAAAACACTTTTATTTTAATTAATTCCTTTTAACTAAAGTAAACTCAATGATAGAAGTCTTTGGGCGACTTCCACATGCTAGACACATGCCAATGCAGAAGTACATGTCTGATGCTACCACTAACATCAATAGTTGAGAGATTGAATAAGGATGTTAAAAAGAACAAGAAACAAAGATATCATGAGGCGGCGAAAATGGCTAGTTGTGAATAGTAAGAAGATACATGTCTATTGTGTATATATTCTTCATATGTAATTTACATGATATTGCTTCTAAGAAAATGAAATCATATTCTTAACAAGAGATACAAATTTTCACATGCTACAAGTAATAGGTCAGTTTGGTAGAATATGAGAATGTTATTTTTGATCTATACTCATTAATGCAAGGCTAGTTTAAAACTTTGTTTTCGAATAATTACAAGATAGAAGCAATGGGCATGTTCTGTACAATAGGAGGAATTGGATTTGTATTTTTAAATATTGCATTATATAGTGAAAGCTTAAAATTGAAAAAATGGGGAACCGTGACTTTTCAATTTTTGCATTTCATTTGTATTAATGTGCTCGGAAATGATTCTCACTTGTGGTTGGAGATGGATTCTCTGACACAGTCAAAATATGATTGTCATTTTGAAATGAGCTTGTCTTTGTTAATATTCCATTAACATAGGGTCTCAATCTTCAAATTTAGTCATGTTTGATAATTTAGCAAATGGGTACATTACAAATCATCATAGGAATTTTTATTATTGGAAACATTATATAGATTTTATTTATGATGCATATAGTGAAAAAATTGTATATTTTGAGGTCTATGGGCAACTTAACATAGAGGAGGTAAATTCAAAAAAATTGCATGATATTTTTTAGCCACATTTTCCTATTTATGATGTTAATTTTTGTGGTAGCCTTATGAAGATATTTATGCAGATTTTTTTCAGCCATGTACTCTCGTCTCTAAGGAGGATTCATTGCAACATGTTCAGCCATGTCATATGAGTTGTGTAGATTTTTTCCAACATAGGGAACACATTTTTGAAGCAAAAAAAACAGAAATTTTCCAGTCATCTTCTTTCTCATGTCTTGGTGAAATAATGCATGATTTTTCAGCAGAAAAATATGGTTTAGTGACAGAAAATTGTATGGTACAACAAGTTTTTTATTGCGGAAATTTCCAACCACCTTTTCCTCCATGTTCTTCTCTTTTGCATGAATATTCAGCTAGAAATGTTATTTTTTATGTAAAATATTGTATGGTCTAGCAAACCTTTCATGATGAGTTGTTTTGCAGAAAATTTCAACCATCAAAAGAAGTGTTCCAAGCCTTATATGAAAGCCTATTTTTTTTTCTAAAGATAAATTTTTTTCTCATCTATCACATGCATCTTGCTTAAATAATTCCCATGACATTTTGGATGACTTTGTAGAGCTCCCTAAACCTTTGTTTCTTAAAGGAGGTGATGATGATGTAGAAGAAAATATGGGATTGTATCATGAGGTCTATTGTAACATTGATGTGTATACCATCCCTATCCAAGATTGGATAGAGGAGAATTGTAGTGGTGCATGACATTTTTGAGATGAAATTGATTATGTACATGGTTTCATGTTTTATTTCGATGATTGTTTCATGGAAATCTCAGCATGCATTTACTTCACTGTTGATGTATCCTTGTTTCAGATGATGCTAAAATGGTTGCATTGGATTTACTATTTCACCTAACATGTTCATTCTATAATGTTAGAGTAATGTAGGAGAAAGAATAAACTCCCTTGAGCATTATAATAGAATAAATAATCTCAACATGCACTACTACATATGGTGTTTAATTCTGATAGGGTGTTTCGACAATATGGATAAAATCGACCTTATCATCAAAAATTAATAACTAATTCTCAAAAAAAAATTATATTTTTTCCTAGTGCTCGATGTTCATCGGAATTTCGACGACGTCCTCCAATCATCGAACTTTCAACATCCATTCAACGGTTTGTAATAAAACAACCTGCTCTGTGACCCACTCAACTATGGATAGAACCGCTTGTATCCGAGCAAGACCATCGATTTCACCACGCTGACATCATCGTCGTGACCCCACCACCACCCTATGGCATGCCACTATGGCACTTCCATGTCAACAAAGTATTTGTCTCATGGGTGCGCTTGACACCTTGGGGTTTAATTATATCGGCTAAGGGGGATACAAATGCTCGTCAGGGGATTATTATTCCCACTAAGGTGTAATAGGTTGTCTCGAGATGTTAATTAAACATGACTAGACAAGATACATTAGAAAGGACAAGGATTAATGGATGAAAATAGTGATATTAAAAGTTTTCATAATGTGGGAAAGGACAATACCTGATACAGATCAATTGTGACGCTAGATAGGCTATGAGAGAATCTCAAGTCCGAAGATAGTTAATTCTAGTAGTGACATCGTATGATGGTCAGTCTTGACCAATGCCACATCCTATAGTTACTCCTTTGTATAAATAAGGGACACTAGACGCCCATGGAATTACAATTATGCTCCTCCATCAATACGCCTCTATATCAACTTGTAATTAAAGTGAGACTTGAACCAAGAAGCTAGTGCATTATAGTGGGAAGGATTGTTAGTGTCAGTGGGTTGAGACCTAGCACAGTATGCCGACCATGGGGGAAACTTGGGGAGGATTTAGGTGGTTGGATCATAGTTCATGGTATTGCACCCATATATTTTGGATGGTGCCACTGATAAGAAGAACCACGTCGCATCAACATCGACAGTCAAGGAGGCCCCAAGATGGAGAAAGGGGGAGTCTCCAGTAGCAATGGGACAACTAAAGGAAAATGAGCACATCTCAAGGGGAGGAATTGATAATGCCAACACTGATGAGGGATTGAAACTATACAAGGAAATCAGAGACAATGTAGTTCACGAAAAGGAACATGTCCAGATTGGTCAGGCCAAATGGGCGTTGTGGAAGGTGTTTGACCCAGTTATAGGATATTGCAGCAGTTTTCTTACAAAAAGACCATAAATCATGGTGAAAATATACCTGGATGTATCAATCCTTCCCATCCCCACCATAATCCTCTACCTCAATCAGGTTTGTAACACATCATCAACCATTAACCATCACTTCCATTTCGATGTTTCCTCCTAGTGGTGCACCCTCCATATCGATACCACACTTTGTATCTTCCATTAGACCCTTCGGTGCACTACCAAGTTTGGAACCCATTCACATTGTAAGCTACTTCAATACCACCACAGAGGGTGAAGTTGGCATCTGGATAAAACACACTTCTGAGTATTGATTGAAATGTCATACTAGCTACAACAAGGTGGACTCTACCTCAAATCTGTTGGGTCCTCGATTTGAACTTTTTTTGTCACTTTCATGCATAAAATTCCTCCTAAACCTATTCCTATGAACTCTCTTACACTCTATTATCATCTCTCTTTCCATATTTATTCCGCTATCTACAAGATATGTATATCAAAGGACAAATTCAAGGTAAATTTGTCTATCTTTGCGTATTTTCACCTTTCCATATGAAAATTAGTATGAAAGTCATTTTATTAATAAGTCGTGACGGAATCATAGATTCTCTAGAAAATTTATATTTTTGTAGCGACTGAACATTATGTAGCAGATTCATATCTTTTCAAGGTTGCACACTTCCCAAGGATAAACCATGACTTGGAGGAGGTTTGAAATTTCCACCAAATGGTTTCTTACCTATCAGTCGAGATTCTGAGTCAGGAGGGCCAACATGGGAGCAAATTCAACCTACATATCAACAAAAAACACAGTGGCATAGCATATGTGATGTTAGGTGCCAAATCATCCACTATGTGTCAAAAAATTGAATGTGATAATGTTAAGTACCAAAGATATGAATACAAAAACACCATACAATAGATCCTATTATGGAAGGGATCCTCTCATGTTCACTTGCCTCTTCAAGGGGGAAACCTCCTAATGAGCTACATATTCCAAATACAATACTTCTTCTTGACTTCCCCATTACATTGCTTGAACCCCTTTATATAGTGCTACCAACCACCTACGAACATTCTATAGGAGGAAACTTCTACAAGCGAAACCCTCTAGTAATTCCTCTTACATTTATTATGTTCACACTAATATATCTAACTACCATTGTGGGACTTATTTAATAATATAGTGGACCTAGTCCACCTTACATTGAATGTCCTCCACTATTATCACTATGG
>ML791107.1:89821-119188 GCA_009831015.1 Picea engelmannii | reverse complement strand
TTCTATCATTTCCTTTTTCTCCCTCGTTAGATTCACTGCAAATTGAAGTGCAACTGAAATCCTATTCCAAAGGTTAATAGGGATCCAATTTTCCTTTCCCAAAAGATGGAAACTCTCCTCCTTGAGCCAAACTAAGTTGAACTTGAAAGGGCTAACAATTTTCCTCAATCCTTTTGTAATCTCTAGAAAAAGGGGGAAGTGGTATGATTCACCTCCACAACCGACTCATTGCCTCAGTTAGATAGGGTTCTCTAGAAGTTTATCCGAAATCAGGAATTAGTCTATTCTCTTTGCCATTCTATCCTCCCCTATTCTCTTATTTCTCCAAGTAGGGTTTAGCTTGACCCGATCTATATCTGTCAGTCCCTGATCTCCTAGAAAGTGCATAAAGTAATCAGTCAAGGGATCAGGTTTTGCCTTTGGGCTCCAAACTTCAGTTGCTCCCAATGAAAAGTTAACATCACCACCCAAAATAAGGGCTTCATTTTTCATGAAATATTTCCTAGATAAAACATCCCATAAGGGTACTCACTCCATGTAAGGAACATATACATTCAATACGTTGAATGCCATCCCCAATTCCTCTGAGCAGATGTCTACCCCCATCCTTGAATCAAACCCCCGCATATTTTGAACCTTAATAGAGTGAGTGTTCCATTTAATGTCCAGTCCCCTAGATCTACTCCTCACATCAACACCTATGAAGCTCTAGGTTTTCAAAAGAGATTCCATAACTTTTACCACAGTAGTGCCCTCCCCCGGAGTCTCTTGAAGGAGAATTATATCAGGTTGGTTGGAGTCTACCAACCGTTTTATGGAATATTTCATTGTGGGGCTCGCCACACCCCTACAATTAAAAGAGAGAAACTTCATGGGGTAACCCCTTCCTGGGTTGATGCTACTCTAAGGGCCCCAATGATGGAGAGTTTTCTCTCCATTTCCAAGTCCACTAGTGCCCTTTTCCAAGATTTTGAAATATGTGTTTTCCTACCCTGTCCTTTTCTCTCTTAGGGCGCCACCGAATTTTGGCCCAGGCCCTTACCCCCTTTGATTGCAGCCAAAGAAGAAGGATTTGATTTGTTCCTAAGATGATAGAGGATCGCTACCTCCTCCAATTCCTTCGAATGATAAGCCTTAGTAGAAACTGAAACAGGGGAGACACGTGACTCTTCTTGAACTAGGGAGCACTGAGCAAGAGAGGGGTCAAGCAAAATAAAATTTGAAGAGACAAAATCCCAAGGGAGAAGAGAGATATTTTTAAGGGATCCTAAACAGTCTTTCCCCAACAAATTCATAGAATTAATTAGAAAATTGATGGGTTGAGGGAGAGAAATGTGCATACCCATCTAGGGATCTCGTCGCCTGTCCCGAGATGAGTACATGTCGTGGATTTTCATATCATTTGGAGAAAGAACCATGAGTTGGATAGAATATTATGTATCTTTGCTATCGGCTACCAAATCCTTTTTTAATTTTCCTAGCTTCACGGCCTCTTCTTGAGAATCAATTGACCAAGATATTTCCTCCTCCACCTGGGCTGCAAATTGTTTCTTTGTTGTTGTCAATCGGGGATCCACTAGTTTTCCTTTAAGGGAAAAATTGCATTGACTAGAAACATGTTTATATATATGGCATCTTCGACATCTAAAAGGAACCCCCTCATAATCCATTCGTTGCACATAGGAATTGCCCCCTGCCAACAAATCTATCACCTCCACCAACCCTTTTCTAACATCCACTAACACTAGTAAATGAGCCATGGTCAATTATCCATGTTATGGAAAGACATGTCTACAACTAGATATACCCCAATGGCATTCCTAGTAACCTTGAAGCTCTGAACACTCTAGAATTTAGTTGGTAACCCAAGAAGGAGCACCCAAATCGACACCACATCAATTCTTTTTTTACTAGTGTTGAAAAGGGGCATCCACTTCTTGAGCAGTATTGGTTTCGAATCAATACTCCAATTGCCTTTTAGGGCTCATCCTACCTCTTCCCTGAAATTGAATAAAAACCATCCCCAAGTCAGTAATTGAACTGAGGTAAGAGGATCAAAAGTTGATCGCCAATTCCTTCCACCCATTTCTTAAGAATTTTGATACCAAAGTGGCATCCTCTCTCCCTCATGAAAACCACAAACTCTTTTATCTCCACTACTTGTGGGATTTTAATGTCCTCTCCCGGAACTATCCTAACAACCTTCCCCTTCGACTTAATACATTTGTTTTTCCTGCATTTTGGTCTTGTTTTAGCAGGTGCTCAGATTGAGTCCCTGACAGCTTGGGATGTATTCCTAAGGTTTCTGACTACATTAGCTTATGTCACGCCACCATGATCCGCCCCATCATCGCTAGGGTTTGGCTCTATCAGAAGTGAATCTATAAACCCACATGGCTCAGAAGGGCCACCTACCTTTGAGAAAGGGGGACTATGTAGTTGTGTCAGAGTTAGGTAGTCCTCTCCCAAAACTATCCTAACAACCTTCCCCTTCGACTTAATACATTTGGTTTTCCTGTGTTTTGGTCTTGTTTTCTCACGTGCTCTGACTAAGTCCCCAACAACTGGGGATGTATTCCTAAGGTTTCTGACTACATTAGCTTATGTCACACCACCATGATCTGCCCCATCGTCACTAGGGTTTGGCTCTATCATAAGCAAATCTATAAACCGACATGGCTCAGAAGGGCCACATGCCTTTGAGAAAGGGGGACTAGGTAGTTGTTCTAGAGTTATGAAGGGGGAGAAGCTTTACAACGACTAACTCCTTCCGAAATTTGAAACCAAGTTAAAACCTCTGCTAGTAGAAACAGGTTCAGTTACAAAACCAGAGCCTTCAAACTATCAAAAGAAACCTTCCCTTACCTCTGACGCAGAGTAAAAATAAGTCTAGGGTTGTTTTGTAGGAAAACCAATTCTACATTGAGCTCCTGCATGGCTCTAGGATTCTTCGTTGAAGAGGTTATCCATGAAAGCAAGCCCAGTTCTATAACCCATCACCGCACCCACTCCCGAAGATGATGTGGCGAGGATGGGGCTATTGGTCAGAATGGATCTAGCTTCAAAAATGCTGCCTTCGATGAGAACCCTACTCATTTTCGGTTGAACCTCACTCCTGACAATAACATGGATCGAAACCGCATGCTAGATAACAACTGGGTCTACCCATATATCCTCTCCTATCAACATGTATGGTGAATAACCCACCAATTTTTTGTCTTTTGTCATCATCGATTGATGAACCCATCATCCGCTACCGTCTCTTATCTCCAATTTGGTATACTGGATTCTGATTCCACTACCCATCAAAAGTTGTCTAGAGATTATGTGTAAATAGCATTAGGGTTTCCACATAACCCCCCTCCCCCCGCTCCCCATCGTGTCCCCCAATGTTTTCAACTAAAACCATTTCTCATATTGTACAATAAATTACTACAAATAGATTCTTAATAAAAATAGAAAATATACAATGCCACACTCACACATTACACAGATATTTTATCAGGGAAACCGAAACCGAGAGAACCAACAACCTGTTTAGAGTCGCACCTCTGATGTTCTATTCATCTTATCTTCATTGTTTACAATACAATATATATATGATCGTGCAACATTCAAAACCTCTAATCCATTGACCTATATTAGTCAACAACCCTAATTCCTTAACCGAAATTAGAAAACCATCGACGAAAAAACCATGTGTCGAAAACCACTAAAAACAAACGCAAAAAACACTAATTTTTTTTGGGGGGGGCACTGCCCATGCAAACCCCTCTGAACCACCCGGACAGGGTGGATCCACCCCCATGTGACCCCCCCATGTTCCTGACACAACGTGGACACTAGGTCCAGTCATGCAAAGAATATAACGCATACCCAACATTCTCCCACTTATTGTTTTATTTGCATACATGGAGTTACATGGTTACATAGTCAACAATCCAGGGCAACAATTCCCATAGATCCTCTACACCAAGAGAACTTCTCAGTTCTCACAAATTTTGTTAACAAATCTGCAACACTCTTCAAAGTTTCCACCGTCATCAACAACACCTTCTTTTCTTCAACCATGTCTCTCTCAAAGTGATATTAAACATCAATATTCTTTGTCTTTGAATGATATGTTAGGTTCTTCACCAAGAAGATTTCACTTAAACTGTCACAATATATCCTTACAACTTGTTATACCAACCCAATACCTGAAAAAAATGTGTGTAACCATATTGCTTCCTTTCTTACATGAGAGGTTTCATGTATTCAACTTCTATAGTTGAGAGTGCCACTATAGGATGTCGTTTTCTCATCCAACTGATTGCTTTTCCAAACAAGTTAAACACATACCCATTTGCATGTTTTATTTGATCCATATTTGCAGCCCAGTCTGCATCAAAAAATCCATTTATGTCCAAAGTTATGTCCAATCATGGTCTTCCTTGGTATCATAATCCATAACAAAAAGTGTCACATAATACCTGAAAACCCTCTTTATTGTTATCCAAAGCTCCTTCCTTGGTTTTGACATACACTTGCTCAAAACTCCCACTGCATGTGTAATGTCCGGTCTAGTATAGACCATTGCATACATCAAACTACCAACCACACTAGCATATGGAACACGTGACATGTCCTCTTCCTCTTTATATGTCTTGGGACACTGATCCATAGACAATTTTACACCTATAGGAATAGGGACCCTAACCAGTTTACATTCCTTCATATTAAACCTCTGCAATATTGTTGTTGATTTTTTACTTATATAGCTAGCAGTTACGGTTCTTCTTTATTATTACAATCATTTAGCACATTATTTGTATAAACAAGATCATTGAAAGAGAGGCAATCACAGAAACAATAGAGACACATAGATTATCCTAGGAAACTCTAATGGGGAAGAAAACCCATCAAAAAATTCCTCAATATAGATGGACCAAAAACAAAGCAAAAGATCCTCCTCTAATCCTTCACTAGGAAAGAGTAGTGCACCACTTAACCAAGAGATACCAAGACATAGAAAAAAACCCTCCTTGACGTCACCCCCATTTGCAGCAGCTACTCCTCCAAGATTTGCACACTTTTTCCTATTGTTGCAGAGCTTATGAGTGAGTGAAAAAATGAGGCACTTGCCTCCCTTATAAATAGTGGTTTGGCCAGCCTAAAATTAGGTCTGGGCCGACGTGTCACTTTTCCCTCTTAATTTACATTTAATTGTCAAGGCACAATAGGGCCTAATTAATAAATATAATATAATAATATTATTCAACACTCCCTTTTAGGTAGAATATTCTTAGAAGTTACAATATTTCACCACTCCCCCTTAACAAGAAGGGTATCCTACGGACAACATTAATAACAACTAATTGGACTCAATACAACATTAGGAGGAGGAGACATCGTCATCGGGATCTAGAACATTGTCTATCATATCTATAGGTCATCAGAAGTTTTTTCTCATCATCAACATCAGTAGAAATTGAACATCATCATCATCTGCAGTGCAGAGTTGGAGTAACATCATCATCATCAACATCATCAAGCCGAAACATCAACATCATCAATAGAATGAAGCTAGAACATCAACATCAACAACAAGAAGTTGGAACAACAACATCAATGGCATGAAGTTGGAACATCAACATCAATGGAAACAGAATGAGACATGAGCATCAACAACAACAATAATAGTGGGAACTCAGATAGACCATCCATCTGAACCTTACAGCATCTATTCAGGGATAATAAAATCCCCTGGGATATAAATCCAACTGAGTTGCCACACTAATGACCACAACAAGTATATACATACATAGGCACTGCAATAGACCGTCCGTCTAGACCTTACGGGATCTGTCCAGGGATGATCAATCCCCTAGGATATAAATCCTAACTGAGTTTCCCTGTTGGTGGTCAAGATACCATAGTATCATCAACATCACTCCCCCTTTCGAGGGAGGTCCTTTCGGACTACACCAAGCTTGTTTCGGAAGTACTCAAACTTCACACGAGATAGAGGCTTAGTGAACACATATGCTACTTGCTTATATGTGCCAACATAATGCAGCTTCACAACTTCCTTCTGTAACAAATCATGAATGTAGTGGTACTGAATCTCAATGTGCTTCATCTTATCATGGAACACTAGGTTTTCTGTCATCTGTATGCAACTCTATTTATCACAAAAGATCACGGTAACATCCATCTCTAGGTCAAATAGACATGTCAACAACTTATGAAGCCATATGGCTTCACAACTAGCGGAGCATGCTGCAATGTACTCTGCTTCTGCCATACTCAGAGCAATATTGGATTGCTTCATGCTTTTCCACAAAGTCATGGCTGACCCCAAAGTGAAACAAAATTCGGAAGTGATTTTTCTATCTGAAGCACTTCTGACCCAATCTGAATCAGTATAGTCATACAATATGAAGTCACAGTCTCCAGTATAATAGAGGCCATAGTCCAATGTACCCTTAAGGTATCTCATCACATACTTTGCAGCTACAAGGTGAACATGTCTGGGCTTCACCAGATACCGACTCAAGGTGTTCACAAAAAAACATATATCTAGTTTGGTATTCATTAGATACATCAACGAACCAATATTTTGTATGTATAGAGTAACATCAACTATTTCTAACGAATTATTAGCCAATAACTTCATATTCGTCTCCATAGGAGTGGACATGGCTCTACATTCCATCGTATCGAATCTCTTCAGAATTTCCACAACATACTTTCCTTGATTAAGTAAAATCTCTTCCAGGCTCTGCCATACTTCAAGACCTAAGAACTAGTGCATGGGGCCTAGGTCCTCATTTCAAATTCAACGGCAAGCTTCTTCTTACAATATTTGATGAGATTTTCTTCATCTGTCAAGAATAAGTCATCCACATATAGTAAAAATATAACTGGTCCATCATTCTCAATCTTGAAGTAAAGATTTGGATCAACTTTACTCTTTTTAAATCCCAAGCTCATCAGAAAACTATCAATCCTGTCATACCAAGCTCTTGGAGATTGCTTCAACTTGCAGACATGAGTCTTCTTGTATTGTACTTTGAAACCAAATTTTCAAATCACATTATACTAATCTAGTACACTTGCTCAACTGCAACTCAATATGCATAATCATGTGTTGGTTCTATTTGATTTCTGCAAAGCACTATTTGTCTCACTACCTGAGAGTATGTCCTCTACTTTTTCTGCAATTGTTCCTTCTGGAACCGGGACTCTACACCTACAGTTGTTATTTCTGAAGCTGAGAATGATTGTTCTATTCTCATTGTAGTTGTTGAACTCTAAGAGTAGCTCCTATACTCTATCACGACAACAACTTCATTTGAAATTGAGAGTGGTTGATATTGAAGGTAGCTTTTCTTCTTTCATCGAGGTAACTGAATCTCAAATACAGAGACTTCTCCCTCTGAATCTCATATTGTATTGGAATCATGGTTGTTCTGACTGTCTTCACGAGCATTGGGAATATTTATTCGATTAATGGAGAAAGTTTCTCATCGTAGTCTTCTCCCTCTTGTTGGGAGAATCCTCTGGACACAAATCATGTGTTTCATATCTCTATACTGTTATCTGCAGCATGCTTGATCTGTTAGATCAATCTTGCAAGTCACCACTAACATCCCTTCTAGTCTTAAGGAAAAAATCATATCCTAATCCTTCTGACTGGCTTCCTCCTTTGTCATTGAAACAAGGGAATCTTCCCATGAGATTTCACATATCCTAGAAGTCTCTGAAGCTATGATCTAGTCTTCTCAATTCATGGCATATGTTTGGCAATCCTGGAAAATGTCTCTTTTTCCATCTAATCCTTTCTGAGATCAGGCTTACTCCGAGTCTTGATTTCTTCTGAGTCTACAAAAACTTCATAGCCTTTGCAGGATATACTTGGTGTTGAATACCAGGTCTTAATATGAAAATATGATTCAAAATTCAAACTAATTCGACTCCCGGTCAAGGTAGCTTCATCATCCATTGACCAAGTCTACTGTGATTTCTATTCTAATGTTCGGTCACCTTTGGAGCCTTCTTCTCCTTACAATCAATCTCCATATGAGATACTTTGTATCTCAAAAGTAGCTTCTTCTTCTTCTTATTTGGTACATGGATGTATATGGTCATGTATACAGCTTGGATAGTCTGCTCCATGTCTCATATAATATGTTGCCTCTTGCAACCGTCACTATAGCTTCCTCAGGGTTATCACATGTGACCTGCCCGGAACAAGAACAACAAGTGAGAAACAATAGACAAGAATAATATTATTTATAATAATAATAAAACAATAGCAAGAACAATTGTCACAATAGAGCCTTTAGAGCTATCACTTGTGACATGCCTGAAACAAGGGTAAAAAGTAAGAAATACAATAATAAGGAATGAGAGAAACACTCTTCTAGTGTTGCGATCAATCATTCCTCCATTGTAACCTGGAAACAAAACAAGAAGTTTCTCATAGAGGAGTTATTAGTTATATCTAGTAAATAATTATATTAAGAATTTATCTCAATAGTGCTCACATTCTACCAAGTATTCAATAATAAAACTTTTCAAAGATTGATATCACAACTATAGTGTTTACCAGTTATCAAACTTGATATGTGTAAATTTGAATCTTATCAATTTAATCAATCAAACCTGGAACCTAGAGTCTTGTCCTCAAGAATGAGTGTGTTTCTTTTCTTTCGAGTCTCCTTCACTCAAGATGACAAGTACTTTCTTCAACCTGTCCTCTATACTAAGACAATATGTTATCTTGATAGAAATTTGAGTTAGGGAATAAACTCTATAATCTCAACTTTAATCAATCTAATACTTTGACTTCAATTTTGACCAATGGTTAGTATGATAACTTTAATAGATCAAAATGCAACCTGGATATTCATAAGATTACAATAATGCCATAACAAGTAGAGGCATATCAAAGTAATCAAACCTGGGGCGCATAGTTCCTCTGAATGTGTTGGATCTGAGATCCCTCTGGATCTACGATTGTTGTTTAGACAAAAGATAAATTCTCCTGCAAATACCCTTTAAAATAATGATACATTTTAAACATATGTAAGTACATGCCTTTGACAACATTGGCAAGTAATGGCACCATCCGATAGCAATGGCAAGAAATAACGAACCTTTAAAAATTCAAAGGTGCTTCAACTTGTAACTTAAAGTTGGATGGATATTTTCTAGGGTAAGGCGCACTAGGACAAAAAAAATCAGTCCCAACACTTAAAAAAAACTTTCATTGCAACTAGTACTACAACTAGTGCTAGCACTACAACTAGTGTTGCAACTGGCATGAAGGAAATGGCACTGCAACTGCAACTGATACTACAACTGCAAATGATACTGCAATTGATATTGCAACTGCAACTGCAACTGCGACCGGTAAAACTGATACTGCAACTGCAACTGCAACTTAGGGTTTTATGAGGAAACCCTAATTTCTCAAACTTCAAATTTGAGAATTATGATCTAGGGACTAGATGCGCCCTCCTAGGGCGAGTTCCTAGGTGTGGTTACTTTCTCCAACATCCTCCTCAAACAAGGAAAACATCATACTTAGGGTTTATGTAGAAACCTTAATTTTGCAGCAGCTGCAATACTGAAACTGAATCTTGGAGAGGGTGCGCATAAGCTAGCCACTTCTTATAAACTGTGAGTTGGTCTCTTTTAGGCCTGCTCTGATACCATGTTGAAGTTTTACTTATACAACTAGCAATTACGGTTCTTCTTTATTATTACAATCATTTATCACATTAGATATATAAATAAGCTAATTGAAAGAGAGGCCATCACATAAACAATAGAGATGCACATCTTAAACCAAGAAAAAACTTCCTCGATATAGATAGACCAAAAACAAAGTAGAAGATCTTCCTCTACTCCTTCACTGGGAAAGAGTAGTGCACCACTTAACCAAGATATACCAAGAGATAGACAAAAACCCTCATTGATGTCACCCCTGGTTACAATAGCTACTCCTCCAAGACTTGCACACTTTTTCCTCTTGTTGCAGAGCTTATGAGTGAGTGAACAAATGAGGCATTGGCCTCCCTTATAAATAGTGGTTTGGCCAGCCTAAAATTAGGTCTGGGCCGACCGGTCTCTTTTCCTGTTAATTTACATTTAATTGTCAAGGCACAATAGGGCCTAATTAATAAATATAATATAATAATATTATTCAACACTCCCTTTTAGGTAGAATATTCTTGGAAGTTACAATATTTCAACAATTGTCTCGACATATTTCCTCTGATTTAACCATATTTCTTGTTTTCCCGATCTCTTTTAATTTCCATGCCCAAAATGAAATTTGCAGCAACAAGATCCTCCATGTCAAACTTAGAGGACAATTGAGTTTTCACATCATGGATAATCTCCTTTTCATTTCCTATTAGAAACATATCATGTCGATACAAAACAAAGTAAATAAGATGATCATCGATTAATTTGAAATACACAAAGTGATCCACTTTTCTCCATTTGGAGCCAAGTCCCAACATATAAGTATCAATTTTTTTATACAACATCTTTGGTGGTTGCTTTAACCCATACATGGAATTTTTCATCTTGCATACCAGCTCTTTCTTTCTCTTCACAGCAAAACCTTTTGTCTGCTTCATGTAGATTTCTTCTTCCAAATCCCCATGTAGGAATGTTGTCTTCACATCCATCTATTCTGCTTCAAAATCAAATGCAACAACAACAAATAAAATAAATATAATAGAAGATAACTTGGCAACATGAGAAAAAATTTCACTAAAGTCAATTCCCTCTACCTTGGAATAACCTTTCGCTACTAACCAAGATTTGTATTTCTCCACATTTCCTTCTCTATTAAACTTCTTCTTAAAACACCCATTTGCTTCCATTAAACTTTCTTCTAGTAGGAAACTTCGCAAGATCGCAAGCCTCATTCTTGTCCAGTGCTACAATTTCTTCCACCATGGTATTTTTTCAGAGTTTTCCATCCTCTGAATCCACTGCCTCCCTAACAGTTCTAGGATCATCATCAATAATAGACAAAGAAAAATCTGAATGGAAATCAAATGGAGTATACATTTTTGGTTTCCTTCTTTCCAGAGCCGATCTCCTCAATACTAGAGTATGAGGCTCTTCTTCCTTTGATTCATGTTCTTGTGTAGAGTTTGATTCATTATTCTTCAATTCAAACTCTATTTTCTTTGGCTCTTCTTCCCTTGGTAGGAATTCCTCTTTGACAACATCTTTGATTTCTCTAAATACCACATCTTGGATATACACTACCTTTTTATTTTATGGGTTCCAAATCTTATAACCTTTCAAATCATCTGTATACCCAATCAAGATACACTTTTCAACCTTTTTATCTAGCTTACTCATGTTTTCCTTTGGGATGTGAACATAGGCATCGCATCCAAATACCCTGAGAAGTGTGAGAGAGGGATTCTTACCAGTCCATACCTCACGTGGAGTCGTGTCATGTAGTTCTAATGAGGGTGATCAATTGACTAGGTAACATGTAATACTCACTACCTCTTCCCATAATTCTTGTCCTGACCCTGCACCATTAAGCATGCACCTTTCTTTTTCCATCAACGTCTTGTTCATCCTTTCTACAAATACATTCTGTGGAGGTGTATATGGAGTAGTATTATTCCTTTCTATACCACACTTCTTACAAAATTATTTGAATTCATTTTCCTCCACCATTATCTGTCCTCAACACCTTAATTCTCTTCTCGGTCTTATTCTCCACAAGAGCCTTAAACTTTTTGAATTTGTCAAAGACTTCAGATTTCTTCTTGAGGAAATAAATCCAAGTATTTCTTGAGAAGTCATAATTAATCTGTAAATGAGACATAGTACACATATTTTCCCAATGATGGAACCGACATAGGTCCAAATAAATCACTTTGCACCAACTGTAAAATTATGTTTTCCCTTGTGCACCAGAGGGGAATCTTCCCCAATTATGCTTCCCGTATACACAATGTTCATAAAGATAAAAATATAGAGAGAAATTAGACATGCCTTCAACCATACCTTTACCGTGTAGTACTCGAAGGCTCTTCTCTTCGATATGCCCCAGTCTTTAATGCCACAACATAGTTTTTTCTCCAGAGACTATAGGAGTTTTTTCTTCTTCAGCTCCAATATCAGGAATAATGGAACTATTGTACCCATCAGTAATAGTGCTTCCCTAGATTTTATACAGAGTTCTAATTCAAACTCCCTTCAGCAAAACCATTGCTCCTCGAACCATCTAGCAGGTTTCTCTCTCAAACATTGTTTTTACCCCTACATCGTCCATTTTTCTTACATAAATCAAATTTTTGGCCAATCCTGGGATGTGCAGAACACTAAGGAGTGTTCTAATCCATTCATCCATGAGCTTCAACTTGACTTTTCCTCATTCTGTTATTTTGGTTGTTGATTCATCACCTAGGAAAACATCACCTCCATCATACCTTTCATATTCGCAAAACCACTCCCTCTGAAGAGTCATATGAAAGGATGCACATGAGTCAACTAACCATGCCTCATTATTTGCATGTGTGATTAAAGATGTCAAGTACACATCTCCTCCTTCTTCTATGGAGGTTTTTGCTTCTGTATAATGGCATCATCAGATCCCTTCCCTCTCTCAACACTTTTGGATCTAAAATGCTTCTTGTAGTGCCCTTCTTTTCCACCACTCCGACATACTTTTACAAATTTTCTGGGAGATTTAGATCTTCCCTTAGATTTATATCTCCCGCTTGAGGAATTATATCTATTTCTTTCCTAGGAGTGTCATCTTGCAAATAAGGCATAAATGCTCTATCCTTCCATGTTTTTCCATCTCATCTCCTCTGACAACAAGGATGAGACCACATAATAAAAAATTAAAGTGGTTGTACTACTACCTATGGCCACAACGATACCATCCCACAAGTCTCGTAAAGAGCACAATAAATTGGTACACTTATCTTCATCAGAAATCTCAATATCAACAAATATTAGTTCACTTACCGTTGTATTGAAGGCATTCATATGCTCTGTCACTGAGTCTCCATTTTTCATCCTCAAGTTGTACATCATCTTTCACGGGAAAAGTTTGTTTACCAACGAATTAGATTGATACAAAGCCCCTAACTTATTCCATTATTCCTTGGTTGTAGATTCCCCTGACACGTTCAATAATAATGAATATGAGAGACACAATCGGATTGTGCTCTTTGCCTTTTGATCCAACTTTTCCCAATCTTTTGTTGACGTTCCTATAGGTCCAGTACGTAGATCCACAATGATACATTAATGTTTTCCCACCAATAGATCTTCCATATTGGACTTCCATAGCTCAAAAAGTTTCCCATTAAATTTATCGATCTCTATTTTCGAACTTCTCACCATTTATTTTCACCCGAAGAATCAATACCATAGATCTCCCATTGTGACAAGGTTTATCATAGACCCAATCCAAACCTTTATCCACAAAAGTGTCCCCCTGAAGCCAATAAAAACTAAGATACCAAATGTCGAATTTATCCTTGTACAACAAATTATTGCAAATAGATTCTTAATAAAAACAAAAAAAGATAAAATGGCACACACACATACACACATTACACAGAGATTTTACCCTAGAAACTGAAACCGGGAAAACCAACAACCTGTTTAAATTCGCACCTCTAATATTATATTCATCTTATCTTCATTGTTTATGATAAAATATATATAGATGATCTCGCGACATCCAAAACCCCTAATCTATTGACCTGCATTAGTCAACAACCATAATTCTTTAACCAAAATTAGAAAATCATCAACAAAAAAACCATGTGTCGAAAAACCACTAAAAACGGACGTAAAAAATGCCAAAAAAAAAACATTTCGGAGGTGTTTCCCCCGCCCCCCTACAAACCCCTCAGATAAGGGGGATCCACCCCCCAACGAACCCCCTAGAAAACGGGGCTTCTCCCCCTTGTGACCCCCCCATGTGCCTGACGCAACACGAACACTAGGTCTAGTCATGCAAAGAATATAACACATACCTAGCACATTTTCCCCTACCATTTATATATTAATTTTTAGATACCTTAGCAGGAAAAACATATATTTGTTTTTTTGATAGGTTTAGCAATTATAATCAAATTCAAATTGTTTCAGAAGACCAATATAAAACCACATTCACATGCTCATGGGGGACATACACTTATATAGTACTACATTTTGGGTTATGCGATGCTTCTGCTACTTTTCAACATGTTGTTCTAGGTATCTTTTATGACCTGATCCATGATTGTGTAGAAATATATATGGATGATTTCATTGTTTATGGAAATACTTTTGAGGAAGCATTAGGAAATCTCGAAAAAAAATTGATCAGATGTCAAGAAAGTAAGCTTTCATTAATTTATGAAAAATGCCATATATTTCTTACTGGAGGAATTGTTTTGGGTCATTGTATATCATCTGCAGGAATAAAAGTGGATTCAATACAAGTGGATTTCATTTCTAAATTTCCAATGCCAAAGACCCAAAAGTATGTCACGAGTTTCTTGGGACATGCTAGCTATTATAGGTGATTTATTGAAAATTTCACAAAAATAGCATCTCCATTATTTACACTGGTCACTAAATATAGTGAATTCTTTGGAATATTCCTTGCCAAACTGATTTTGAAACATTGAAAGAAAAACTTTATGTAGCTCATGTTTTAAGAGGGCCAAATTGGTCTCTCCCCTTTCACATATCCAGGGATGCTTCGAATATAGCTTTAGGAGCAGTGCTAGAAAAAAAAGAAAATCAGATTTTGTATGTCATTTATTTTGTTAGTAAAAACATGACACCCCCTAAATTGAATTACACAGTTACAGAAAAATGATTTCTTGCAGTAGTGTATGCCATCAATAAATGTAGGCACTACATCATTGGTTATGAGATATTTATTCACTCTGGCCATTCTTCCATAAGATATCTTATGAACAAACCAATTACTAATGGCAGAATTACTATGTGGGTTCTTCTATTACAAGAATTTAATATCACTATATTAGACATACCATGAATAGAAAATGTACTTCCAAATTTTATTTCCATAATTCATAATGAAGGTGAATTAGTTCATGTAAATAATAATTTTCCTGACGATCATCTATTTGGAATATCTACTAAATCTCCTTGGTTTGCAGATATCTCTAATTGTTTGGCTATGGGAAAGTTACCTCAACACCTCTCACCAAAGGAGAAGTAGAAGATTATCAAACTTAGTGCCACATATTCTTGGATTGGTGGAGAACTTTTTTGTACTGGGCCTGATCTAATTATTCAGAGGTGTGTGCAAGAGGATGAAGTGTTTGACATATTAAAGGCATGCCATGATGACCCATGTGGAGGTCACTTTGTTGACAAAAGAACAACATACAAAGTCCTTCATCTGGGGTATTATTTTCCTACTCTTTTCAGAGATGCCAAAAAGTACATCAAAATTTGTGATAGTTGTCAGCGGATGGGGAAACCAATGCAAGCAGATGAAATGCCTCTAATACCTTACTCATAGAGACTTTTGAAAAATGGGCTCTAGACTTAGTAAGACCTGTCACTCCAATGTCAAGGAAAAAGAGGTATATTATGGTATGTACTGACTATGTTACTAAATGGGTAGAAGCTACACCTCTTCTTCATGCTATTGAATGATGCAGCCCCCCTCCCGTTCGGGGTTCTGCGACCTCTCGGTCACTGGATCGTTCCCAATTCCTGAACTGAAATGGCTCTTCGGGCTCCTTCCAGAACCCCTTGAACAAATCCACAAGTCCCTTTATTGAAAACCCGTCGTGTGCAAACTTAAGCACCAAGCGTGAGCTTTTCCGTTGTTGTGACCACGGGCCTTACTCAAAAGGTGCTTCAGAATTCACGTTTCGTGATTCTTGTTGCTAAGTCCCTTGACTCCTTCAGTTCCCAAAACCTGAAATAGGGCTAAGGTTTTTGGCTCCTCCTTTAGGTTTTCTCCATGTGACCCTGTCCTATGACCTAGGGCCAATCCTTTAGGCACGTCGCATTTCGTGATACTGGGGATCCCAATATCAAGTGCTTCGTTCCTCTAAATCCTGAAAACCTAAAAGGGCTAACGGTCTGGTCTTTGGCTCCTTCTTTGGCCTTCGTCCACGTGACCCTTTCCTGTGGCCACACGCTAACATCAAAAGGTGCTACCGGGTTTCGCGTTTCAGTATTTCTGTTAAAAGGAATCCTGGTTCCTCGATCCCCGAAACCCGAAATCTGAAATCCCCCGTCCAGATCAACGGTCTCCCTCCTTTGTGATCTGACGGCTCCTATTCTCCCATAAACCAACAGTCCAGATCTCCCCTTGATCAACGGTTACGATCAAATCATGATTTCTCCTGTCGCGAGTTCTCGCAGCTCCCTCCGTTGACTTTCTTCAGTAGCGAGTCAACGAAATGCTAAAATCTCACCACACGTCCTTTCCGATGGACGACCATGATGATGTCATCTCTTCCCCTTCTAAACCTCTGACTTATGTGGACCTCTACCATGCGTCAGCTGAATGGACGATCCTGACTTCTTTCGGGAAATCTCCTTTCGCGATTTTGGGGAAGTCTTCCCCTCTAATTTCCCGGTGCCAAAATCTCCGATGAGTGTAGATCTCCGACACCTGTCACCCCAGATCTGACAGTTGGAATGATTTATCTATTTCAGCGATCGTGGATCCTCGATCTTCGCCACCCTTATGCGCCTAACTTTCAAAACCCCGATGGCTTTCGGATCTTTGCCACGTGTCCTCCAAAATGGATGGTTGTATGGTCCTCCTCACGATTTTGGGATTTCGCGTATCGCAGGTATGGAGTGCAGTCTCCTCTGTTCTTCCATTCCCCGATTCTCGATTTTGTGTGGATCTCTACCATGTGTCCTCTCTGATGGATGGTCTCGATGCTTTTGATACTTTGATGAGTCCTCTCTCCTCTGCTTATACGAGAGTTAAATATCATGCTCCTTCTCTCGAATCTGATGGCTATCGGTCCTTGGCGCTCGATCTGATGGTTCAAATCTGATCTCCTGCGCACTCCTCTCTCGGATCCAATGGATATCGGTCCTCAGCGCTTGATCTAACGATTCATATTTGATCTCCTGCGCTCTATTCTCTTGTTGTCTGGATGTAGGATTTGATGGTTCATATCTCCACTTCTTGTGTTGATCTGATGGCAACTATTCTCCTCCCAAGATTTTTTTCACTTTCTTCTAGACTTGGAAGATTTCTGAAGTTTCAAAGGCTTTAGCCTTTGGTTTCTTCACTCTTGCGAGCCCGATGACTTGAGTCTCGCCTGCGTTCAAAAAAATTCTATCCCTCTTGAGCTTTGTTCGCCTTGAAAACCTCCAAAGGGTTTCTCGACCTCTACACTCCTTGCAGGGTTCTTTCACACAACGGTGCTACCCTTCTTGAGCTTGTCTAGGATCCGGACCTCGAAGTGTCATGGCCTGTTGTTCCTTTATGTTGAAACTTTATGTGCAAAGTCATTGTTCCTCCTGAGCTTAAGAACTTTGAAACAAGTTCACACTCGCACACTCCTTGTGCTGTGGAGATTTCGAATAACTCAGTTCCGAAGTATTTCTTGAAAAGAAATGTTCCACACCCTCCTGACGTTCTTCTGCTCGATGAACACCTTGCAGAGCCTACAGAGTGTTCAGCAACCCTGTAAGTGTCTCTCCTCGACACCTCTCCTCTCTGAACTCGAAATAGAGTTCCTTCTGTGTAATCTATGCACATGCTCGATGCCCTCTTGGCAGAGCTTCACATAACCTTCAATGATTCTATTTCCTCTCTATGCCTTCCTCTGCACAATTTTCACCTCCAGAGTATTCAGTAACTCTAAGGCTTCTTCACAAATCTATGACTTCCTCTGGTGCACCCTCCTGGCACGTTCTCTATCTGAATTCCACAAGAAACTCAGATGTGCACTTGTTGCACTGGTTAGAGAGTCCTTAGTACTCTGTCTTGCAACCCTTTGCCTGAAGTCACTAAAGAACCTAGACTGAAATCAAAGAACCCAATGGACAACAAATTATATCTATCCTTGCAGATGAGAACTAGACATCTACAGCATAAATGAACACATACATAGCATTCATTCAATCACATAAACACACAAAGAATCATATGCATGAACAACTGCTCTTTTCTCATTAACAGAAATGTCAGATTACAATGTGTTCGAGCTCGGACTGTACAGAGTCTCGGCTCTCCCTTTTTTTTTCCTCTCCTAATATTTTAAACTCCCTCCCTTAACTAACTAAATCTAGATACAAAAATATATAATACAAAGAGGGGCTCCTCGAGCTTTTCCCTCCATCTCACCAACTCTCATTAATTTCAATCAATTACATTAAATGGTTGTCTAGTCCAAATCGGATCTAGATCTCAGCCTGTCAACCATTAAAAGTGACTCTAACTACAGCCTGCGCAAAAGCATGGCTTGGCTCTACTAGCCTTATAATCATTCACTTACATTTTTCATTTTGAAAAATGAGAGGGTTGATGCCTCTCCCTTCATTGAATGTGCGTTGATTGTGCGGGTTGACTGGCGCGTTGCTGGGGTGAAGCAATGCTCCTGCATCATACTCCATTGTTGCAAAAAATTCATGAGCTCCTGCTCATGAGCTTCCAGGCTCTGTTGAAATCCACCTGGATCCCAAATTGTTATTTGGAGCTATCCATCTGCTCTACTACTTTGTTGCTGCTACTGCTGCATCTCTGTTATTCTTGCAGATCTTCCTCTACTCAGCTTCTCCTTGCTGGTAGTTTCCGCTATTGACCTCAAAATCAGCTTTCTTATCTTCTCAATTTCTTCATCCAGTTGCTTAAATGGTTGGCTCTCCTCTTCATGTAACCTTCTCTGCTGCATGTTCCCTTCACACAGATCCATGGTCAGATCAATATGATATCCCATGTTGTCTTCTTCGTTCCTTGTGGCCTTGACTTTCCACTCTGTTGCAGACTCCATCTATGCAGTCTCCTCACCGAGTTGTCGTTCAGCTTATCTTTCTGACAGATCGACTATCATCTCTCCTGCTGGCATATCTCCAGCCTCCTGCAGCTTCTCCCTAGACTGGGATTATGCTTCATCTTCTGTTGCAGACTTCGGCGCTGCAGTTATTTCTTGTTCAGCTCCATGGCTGAAATTTTTGAGCAATTCCTCTAAATGCTCTTCTCTTGAAATATTCACGACTGTCTTCTCATGCCAGTCATCTACTAGTTCTGGATTGTCCAACTAATCCTCCAACATCCTCAATTCCATCTCCCACAGAGTGAGCAACTTATCTGCGTGCTCCTCTTCTGTTGGAGCAGATTCTGATGTCTGCTCCATCTCTTCTTTCTCCTTGACAGTCATAGTTGGTTGACCTTCTTCTGTTGCAGCATCGACAACACACACGCTAGCCTCAACTGGGATATGTGGTAGGAATACCTCTATTCTCCCAATAATCAGAAGATTCCTTTGATCCTTCTCCTAGATGATGAAATTTTTTAACTTGTTGTCATATTCATTCATATGGCCTGCCAACCCATATGAATATCTACCTATCAACGCTCCTTGTTGATATGAACTCTCAACAGAGTTCGTCTTTTCTCCCTTGCCCTCCTCGCAAATTGGGAATTATGCCCTGCCCACCTGGCAATCTATGAGATCAGCCGATCCCATCTCCATCAGCACTCCTCACTGATCTGAATTCATCTATGAGTTCATGAGACCCTCACATAGTCTCATCTCACATCCCTTACCCAACTAAAAATCTGAACTTTCTTCGTTTCTCACTTGGCAGTCTATGAGATTCTCTGATCTCACCTCCTCATTGTTGAGGTGTCTTCCACTCTCTGTCTCACAAATATGAATCACTTCCTCTATGGATCTGAGGATTTCTACATACCTTAGCCACTTCCTCAACAGTCTCTGATGTCCTCTGGCTAACAATTCCTTGGTTGCCCACTTCACCCTTTTCTTTATGGGCCATTCATACACCCAATGCACCTTAGCATTATGCTGCATTAGAAATGCAAGTTGTTCCATTATCATTCTTACCTCCTTGAGCTTATGTTCCATATGTGACGTGCCTAAAGGATTGGCCCTAGGTCATAGGACAGGGTCACATGGAGAACACCTAAAGGAGGAGCCGAAAACCTTAGCCCTATTTCGAGTTTTGGGAACTGAAGGAGTCGAGGGACTTAGCAACAGGAATCGCTAAACGTGAATTCTGAAGTGCCTTTTGAGTAAGGCTCGTGGCCACAGTGACGAAAAATCTCACGCTTGGTGCTTAAGTTTGCACACGGTGGGTTTTCAATAAAGGGACCTGTGGATTTGTTCAAGGGGTTCCAGCATGAGCCTGAAGAGCCATTTCGGCTCAGGAATTGGGAATGATCCAGTGACCGGGAGGTCGCAGAACCCCGAAGGGGAGGGGGGATGTATCAAGTGGTATCATATCATGTCAACCATTAAAGGCGACTCTAACTACAACCTGCGCAAAAGCATGGCTTGGCTCTACCAGCCTTACAATCATTCAATTACATTTTTTATTTTGAAAAATGAGAGGGTTGACGCCTCTCCCTTCATTGAATGCGTGTTGATTGTGTGGGTTGGCTGGCGGGTTTTTGGGGTGAAGTGATGCTCCTGCATCATTGAACAAGTTGTTCTAGATTTTTTTATTTCTAGATATATTTACTCATTTTGGTGTTCGAAGAGAAATTTTCACAGATCAAGGCACTCAGTTTACATCAAAACTTTTCAATACCATTATAGAGAAATACAATATCAAGCACCATAAGTCTTCTCCATACCATCCACAAGCCAATGGGTAGGTAGAATCCACAAACAAAGTTCTCAAGGCCATCTTAACCAAAATAGTTCAGTTGCACCAATGAGATTGGGTAGATTGGATTTCAAAGACACTTTGGGCATATCAGATTGCATGGAGGAATAAAATCAGGCATACACCATATGAGCTAGTATATGGTAAACAAGTTATGATCCCTATAGAGTTCGAAATAAAAACTTTCAAGATAGTAGCCAAGCTAGGAATGGATCTTTCAGATGCTCAGGAACATAGGATAACACAACTCAATGAATTGGAAGAGATACGATAGGATGCAATTCAACACACCACCATCATTCATCAACAAAGAATGAAATGGAATGACAAGTTAATCAGAAAGAAGAAATTCAAATGACGTGTCTGGGATATTTTTTTTTGTTCCAAATTTATTTTTTTTAAAGGAAAGCTCAGTACTCGCTCGTTAGGACCATATGACATAGACACAATTTTTTATAATGGATCAGTTAATATCAAGACTATTGATGAAGAGGGGATTTCTTTTTTGGTAAATGGAGATAGATTAAGGTTATATCAAAAGCCTTTAAACGAAGAAGAATTTGTCCACAATCTGCTACAATAATCATAAATGGAGATAGTGAGTAACAAAAATCCTTCACCTTCTCTCATATCAAATTGATTTATATATATATATATATATATATATATATATATATATATATATATATATATATTAAAAAATAAAATCAGAGTGTAGCACGTGAAAACTAGTTTATTGGTGCAATTGTGCATAAATTATGTTTTAAAACTAGAGATCATGTAGACATAATTCAATTCCTTTAAAAATACCTATATGATTCTTCAAAAACTCATGTTCAACATTTCACGTGCTGCACTCTGATTTTATTTTTTTACTTTTTATATATATATATATATATATATATATATATATATATATTAAAAAAATAAAATCAGAGTGCAGCACGTGAAAACTACTTTATTGGTGCAATTGTGCATAAATTATGTTTTAAAACTAGAGATCTTGTAGATATAATTCAATTCCTTTAAAAATACCTATATGATTCTTCAAAAACTCATGTTCAACATTTCAGTGCTCCATCCTTTGATTCTTAGCAAGTAGAGTTTTTTTTCCAAATAAAATTGCAGAAAACTTATTTTTCAAGTCAGTTTCTGCAACATCTAGACAGACATATTTTTCTCTTCATTGCTCTAGATTAAATGTTCAGAGATTTTAGAAGTCTTTATATATTTTTGCAGTATAGTATTTTCAGAAATAAAATCTTTCAGTGATCTTCAAACTGAGCAAGTTTTTTTCAATTCCTATTCAGAATTTAAGAATTTGATTCTCATCATTTTAGATCTTCTTCCAGATAGAAATGGAAAAAAGGGCAGTTGTAGATCAATTTAGTTCAATTCTAGAGATCAATTTGGTGCAATTGTGCATAAATTATGTTTTAAAACTAGAGATCTTGTAGACATAATTCAATTCCTTTAAAAATACCTATATGATTCTTCAAAAATTCATGTTCAACATTTCAATGCTTCATCCTTTGATTCTTAGCAAGCAGAGTTTCTTTTCCAAATAAAATTGCAGAAAACTTATTTTTCAAGTCAGTTTCTGCAACATCTAGACAGACAGATTTTTCTCTTCATTGCTCTAGATTAAAAGTTCATAGATTTTAGAGGTCTTCATATTTTTTTGCAGTATAGTATTTTCAAAAATAAAATCTTTCGGTGATCTTCAAACTGAGCAAGTTTTTTTCAGTTCCTATTCAGAATTTAAGAATTTGATTCTCATCATTTTAGATCTTCTTCCAGATAGAAATGGAAAAAAGGGCAGTTGTAGATCAATTTAGTTCAATTCTAGAGATTACTGTTTAAATTTTTCCACATGAGGATCTTCAGATCAAGTTAATTCCTTCAGTTTTTATATTTTCAATAGTTATAGAGTTTTACAATAGCTTGAAATTCCCTTGTAAATGTTTTTGAGAAACTTCTAGGTGTTAACTTATTTCCAAATCTAGTATACAGACTATCATCATAGTTTTCATGGCATGAATGAAAGAATTTCATTCATTATGTCATGAAATTTGTCATCAACAATTTGAAATTCCAGATCATTCATCACCAGTTCCAAAATTTCCAGAACAATTATCATCAATTCCATATTTTCCAACAATCAGCAAGAGTTCTTTATTAAGAAAGTAAGGAGTCAACATCAACACTAAAAGTTTTTTCATTAGAGTCAAATTTGGTTCATAGTTCCTCCTCCAATTTCAAAAAAATCAAAAGAGATCAATATCATGGTTACATGTAAATCAAAGGAAGTAATGACTTTTCAACTAAGTTTGCTATTGGAAGTGTGAAATATGTAAAAGCATTTGGACAAATTAATAAGAAAGTCTTGGTATACATGTATCCTACCTTATTTATAATCTTATGATCTACCTTATTTCATTCTATCCTTTCTTATATTACCACTTACATTTCATACTCCCAAAATATGCCATAAGCTATCATCTCTCACATAATATTAACACTCAGTATCATGATTGTATATACTATGCATGTTGAAATTTTATTTTGATATGCATTATTTAAGTGTTAATTACTAAGAAATCACCTAACATATGAGTCAAATCATTTATGGGTGACAACATTGTTTTGAACTATGCCTTAGAAATCGACATATCAATCGAAGTGACCATTTTTCATCATTTAAACAATAAGCATAATCATAAACCAGACCACTTCCCAAATTTTACCATCGTCCAAATTCAATATCGCAAAAATATAATTCCTCTCTCTATTCATTGTGGCTAAGAGTTGATTTCGAGACCATCATCTCCCTTAACATTACATATTGAAGCATGGGTTTGGTAATTAGACATGAACCAGTTGGCGCAAAGCTCTTGGATGCATATCCAAAATGCCATAGGACTCAGAAAAGTGGGATGGTTATCATTTCTACAAAAATTTCAAGGCTACAATAAGCATGCAACACAAGAATTTTTGAAATGTTTGATGAAACTGAAGCCCAAATTGGAGATATGAAGCTACATGTTTTGGAAGCTTTTATTTCTCAAGCTATTGGATTACCTCGAATTGAGGAGAAGTGGCTTAAAATTCAAAAGATGAAGGGAGATATATGGAAATAATTTCTCAAGGAACCTAAACAAGCTTTGAACTAGACTAAAGGAATGCCACGAACAAAATTGAAGAAGAAATGGAGAGATACTATGTACATCATCCGGAAATATGTTACCTGTGAGGGCATGTATGGGATTGTTTTCTTTTACCATCTCAGATTCTTATTTCACTTCAAAGAAGGTTAGGAAATCAATTTATCATATTATTTGTTAAATAGCTTAAAGAAGATAACATTAAGCATACAAAGAAACCCTAGGAACTTGGAAATAATTTTATTTCATTATGGTTTAGTTAAGATTATGGTCGAAGCTAAGCTACAGGATCAGAATGATAGTTGGACAGAGTTTTTAGTCCAAAATCAATTCATAGACAAGCCAACTAAAAAAAAGGTTAAGGATTTGAAACACAAGGCTAGCACAACAAGGGATCTTGAGACAAGAACTTTGAAACCAGATCTAGAGAAGAAAACTTGGGATTTGAACCCTGAACCCAGTCAACCAAGAGGTTGGCCTAGGAGAAAAATAGTCAAGAAACCTGAGAAACTCGAAGAAAGGGGTTTAAAGCTTGAAATCGAAATGGACGATAAGGGTTTGAAATCCCACGAAATTTGAACAGAAGGTAGAGACTCTGGAAACTAAGAAAATGAAGATTCCTTTGGGGCATTGAACCACAAGAAGCATGACTAGAAGTTTGAATATACAACAAGATGACAACATTAGAATACAAGAAAAAGATGTAATTGAGCTTGAAGAATCAAATAAAGAGCATAATAGAATCATTCAGATTAAGGAAATTCATATGAATTTCAGTGAGAAGTATAGGATAAGATCATCTTTAATATTTCACCAAGTTCAGGAGACATGGGTAAGTTGTCAAAACTTGATAATGATGCAACTACGAATTTTTATGAGCCTATGACTTAGGAAATTGAGGATTACACAATAGCTGAGATTGAGAAGGAGGTAATTCCATATTATGTGTCTTCTTCCTCAAGTCTACAGAAACGAGTCAATAAAATAAGAGCTTCAAGAACTGGAATTTCTCAATAGACATATCAAAAATGAGAATGAAACATTGAAGACTAATATTGCCAGGCTACAAAGGGAAAATGATCTGCTTGAAGTAGAAAAGAAGTTGCTCATCAAGAAAACCAGAAAATGGTACAACCAAAGACAACAAGTTAAAAATCGAAATTGAAGGTTGAAGATTAAGGTCAATGAAGCTAAGAGGAAGATCCAAGCTTCATCATTTGGTCTAAATATTTTAATTGATGCCATAAAACGTGTTTAAGATCTCAGGATCAACAATTTTGAACATTTTTTAACGTTTTAGGGAGGCAGGAAATTTTTGGGGAACATAACATTTTTGTTGCATGAGGAAATGCAACATATTTTGTGGGGGGGATATGTTGGGTCCTTGATTTGAACTCTTTTAATCACTTACATGCATAAAATTCCTTCTAAACCTATGCCCCTAAACTCTCTTACACTATATTATCACCTATTTTGCCATAGCTATTCCCCTATCTACATGATATGTATATCAAAGGACATATTCAAGGTAAATTTGTTTATCTTTGTATATTTTCACCTTTCCATATTTAAATTAGTGTAAAAGTCGTTTTATTAATAAGTCACTAGAGAATCACAAATTGTGTGGCAACTTTATATTTATGTAGCGACTGAGCATTTTGTAGTAGAATTGCAGCTTTGCAAGGTTGCACACATCCTAGGGATAAACCGTGACTTGGAGGAGCTTCGAAATTTTCACCAGATGGTTGCTTACCTGTTAGCCGAGATTCTAAGTCAGGAGGGTCAGCATGGGAGTGAAGTCAACCTCCAAGTCAATGAAGAACACATTGGTAGAGCATCTAAGTTGTTAGGTGTCAAAACATCCACAATGTGTCAGCAAATCGAATGTGAGAATTTCATGCATCATTGTCATGAAATTCTCTCTACACGGGTCATTGAAATAAGCTCATTCATCCATGTTCACAATAGATCGGATTTGTAAATATTCATTCTCTATTTTCTAGTCAATTTGCTATAGGAATCCATGGGCTATGAATCTAAGGGAATCATTTTAATGTTATAAATACTTCAACATGAGATCCTATGAGATATATGATATAATTTGGAATGGTCATAATGTTACTTTACTAATTCTGAGAATTAATACAAGTTCTGTTGATTATTCAATCTATGCATTGTGAGTGTTAAATTCATAGTTTAGATCTGTAGCATTTTCAACAGTGTTATCCAAACCAGGAGGGCCCCTTGTGTGAGCTATACGTTGTTTAAATTCTAAATTAGTTTTTCTTTGATTTAAGTAGCAAGTGTGATTTCGTTTATAGTCATTTACTTTCTCGTAGCATTCAAATTATGAATTTTTTTAAACTGCAGAAATACCAGTGCACAGTTTGTTAATTGAATAAGGATGATCTCATTTTATTACATAAACCTTCATTTCACATAATGATTGAAAGACTCTAACAACCATTGCAATTAATAATTCAGTAGGTTAACGGATTCAAGTGCCTAGAATCATTTATGTAGCATTGCATTAATTTTGTTTCTATAGTGTTGCATTAATTTCGTTTCTGTAGCATTGCAATAATTCTGTTAAAATCATTTATGTAGCAAAACAATGAGAATTTAGTATTTCATTTGTTCATCTATAAATTATTCATAAACTAAATCCTTCACATACAATGTATGCACTTCATCAATTTATGAATCTCATATTGATGAATTTAATGTAACAGAATTTGATTAATTGAACTGACTCACACGAGCTATAACAAATTGTTCGAGGACTTATGAATACATATAAAGTTAGTTATGATCGACTTATGTAACCGAGTTATCGGTTGACGTGATCCCTATGGGAAACATAATATATAAGGTTGTAAGTAGAGAGATAAGAAAGGAGAGGCTTAATAGAGTGACCTTAGGAGGAATCTTCAAAGAGAAGAAAGGTGTAGAATCTATATTACACTTTGCCCAGTTTTGTGATGGAGACTATAACTATGATGTCTTTCATGTAAAGATCCTATTATTATGAGGCATTAATGGAAGATCAATACTTTTGTTACTCATACTTGTCTTATAAGTGATGTTTGTTGTGATATTTAGTGTTTATCTGCAATATTTAAGGGATCTTTAATGCATCTTTATAATAATGTCTAAATCTACATACATGAAATTATATTACAAGTTAAATCAATTTGATATTTCAGTTTGTATACCTACAAGAAATCTACCTATTGTTTGATATTTCAGTTTGTATTCCTAAATGAAATTATATTACAAGTTACAACGTTGCATAAAAGTTGTACATATCTCTATTACTTTGTTTGTGTGATTGGAAGCTTAAAACCATTTCATGTGCAAAAAGACCAAAAATTGTCTTGTCGGACAAAGGGGAAAATTTTGTGTTGGTGTAAATTTTGCCTTGGTACAAAATGTATGCCAAGCTACGCTAAAATGCATGCCCAAGTCTCCAAATTACTCATTCAATTTACTGTTGCTAAATGTAAATAGATTGCTTATAATTTTTGTTGTTCCACTAAGGACCAACCACCTTAATATTCGGTAGGGAAAAACGCAAATAATTGGTATAGACTTAAGCCAACTCCCACTTCAGTATGGAAATTTTGAAAATCCATGTTTAATGAAAATTCAAAATTTTGACCTCATTTACTTGAGGTTTTTGATATCTATTTCCCATGAAATTTGAACCTTATCATTGAATCTGAAATATTGGTTGTAGTATTATATATTTCACTTTTGTAAAACCAAAATAACTAGGTAACCCAAGAAAATGAACAATAAAATAATGCACCATGTTGGCGGGTTTTGGTCACAAGGGTGAATAAAACCCCCCTAAGCTCAATATTTGTGGGTTAAGCCTCAAGACAAATGGTGATGGATTTAAACAAAACCCTAGATTTATTTGCGTATATAAAATCCTACTTTACATAAGATACAAAAATCCAAAGCATGAAATAAAAGGTACCTAACATGAAATTTCATGAAATTATGCACATTATGCAATTATGTTATGTTGAAGATATTACACATTCATCTAGTATGTGTTTTCCTAGGTTGACTAGTCTATGTTGAGGATGCCCCTAGTTAGGGATATTCTCCCCTAGATGAGGGTGCCACATCCTCTTCAGTCTTTACTCAGTTATACTTTAGCTAGACTAGTGGAGTGGAGTCTTGCATGGAAACCTCAATATTATCACCAAGTGTTGCATGCTCACCTCAATATCAACACCATGAGGGTGAAATTACCTTGGGATCATCACCAGGAAGGTGCTACACATGTGCATTCTATATTATCTCCTCACTCCACTTGCGATTAGCTAGTTAACTGATGATTGCATGGCCAATTAACTAAGACTAGGTTGCAGTTCACTCCAGATTATGTCATTGAGTGCTCACATCTCTATAGATCACTACTATGGCACATTAGTTTGCTCATGTAGAGTATATCATGTCTATTTTTAGCATTATCTCATTTCGTTAATACTATTCTTTATTCTTCTCTCTCTCTCTCTCTCACACACACACACACACACACACACAATTTGCAAGCTTTGTACGAATTTTTGCTAGCTAGATCCTCTGTGGAGGTTTCACCACAATTCTACATTGTATCAAAGCCCACATGTTGCTAGGATCAAGGTGCATAGGCATTTTATTTGCAGGTTCAAGAGGAAGATCCAGATAGATAGAATGGATTTATCATCGATAATTATTCTCACGCCACATAATTATTTCGAATTGAAGCTAAAAATTCTACATCAGCTTAGATGTAGAGGCTTGTACCAAATAACAATGGCTATAGAGGTTGAGCCAACATCAATTGTCGAGAAAAACAAGTATCTCAACCACATGGATGAGGCCTACAACCTTATTTCCATGTCAATGTCCCCCGGGTTATTGGTTCACATTGAAACTTGTACTACTCCAGATGAGATTTGGGCAACATTGGAAGATCTCTTTGGAAAAAATAATGAAATGAGATGCCACATGCTCGAGGTAGAGTTGAATTACTTGGATCCGAGAAACTTTGATAACATCTAGGACTTCTTCGTGAAGTTTAAGTCCCTTGTTCTTCATCTACAGGGATGTGGTATTGACAAATCAACTCAACACAATCGGTTGATCCTTTGTATTTTGTCAAAACTTGGTCCGGAGTATGTTGTATTTGTCTCAACATTCCATATAGAAAGATTCACTTCAGGAGCAACATGGAAAAAGCCTACATTGGATCAGTTTACTGAATCCCTAACACATGAGCAAGATTATAAGCTCATCAAAATGGGGACAATCAAGGGTTCCAATGTGCATGCAGTTGTTTGTTAGAAAAACAGGA
>ML791107.1:72874-84721 GCA_009831015.1 Picea engelmannii | reverse complement strand
TTTTACAAGGAAATTTTTGCTTCGGGGGCTTCACCCCCGAACCCCCGCTGGGGGCCCGCTTCCCCCTAGACCCCCCGGACCCCGCAGAGGGGGTACCCCCCCTCTGCACTCCCCCACGTGGAAGAGTGTACATACTTCTGGGGTGTAAATACTTCATGGGGTATAAACACGACTGAAAGTAAAAGACCTCCAAATCAGGAAGATAATCAGGCTCCACAACCAACATTGTTGTGCATGAGAGAAATAGAACATTCAATCCTAAGTCTAAGCATAAATGAAAGGGCAAGGCACATTTTGAATGCAAGAAGGAAGGCAATTCCAAACCCTTTGATTATTTGTCCAACTCCAAAGGTCGAAAGGGAAAGAAAGGAAAGTCAAAATGTGGTTACTGCAACCGCGACATCCTGAATCATCATGCATGAAAAAGAAAATAGATCTCATGTAAAAGGAACTTCAATAGAACAATCTCAAGGACTGGATTCCAAAGAATTCCAAGAAGAAGTTGGGAGACTAACCACCAGACAAAAGAGGTAATTCCCATGCTTTGATTGCTATTCATTCCTCTCTCGATGCATGTATCTTGGAATCAGGCGCATCCCATCACATGGAAACCACATAAAATGTTTTATCTTCTATCACTACATGCATGGGTCCTCACATCCTTATGGGTGATGATACCCAAATGGAGTTCATAGGACAAGTGAGAGTAGAATTCCAAGATGGAAGTTTTGAGAACATCTTGTGTGTTCCAAAAATCTCCATGAATCTACTCTTTGTTTTTCAGATAGCGCATTCAGGCACATGAAAAAGGGTGGAATTCACACCCGATTTCATAACCATATATGACATGCGTGAAAACTCTGATATTGTTGTTGGTGAGGTAAATCACCAGTCTCAGTTGTATACATTGTAACACACCCACGACGAGGAATAAAAAATTTCACTTTTCTTAAAGGACAGAATCTTCGTTCATGGTTCCTAATTTGGAGGGTCAGGGAACCAGTTTGACTTTATGGTCGAGGATCTCCAATTCTAAAGCCAAAAAATTCTCTAAGACCTTGATGGTCTCATTCTATAGTTAAACGCAGAACCTTTTGGTCTCTTGGTGCAGGTTTAAGGGCACCCGCGACCTTCCATTTCACCCTGCTGCGAAAACTCAGAGTGTCGGGCGTTAGCTCCTTTCCCGCAAAGCTACGGGATCGTCGATCTCACGATATTGACGATAACGTCCAAAATCAATGATTCAAATATGCGCCCTTCTTATCTACGGACCATATTAGCTCCTTCTGAACTCAGCCTGCGCAAACAAGCACCAAATGCAAGTTTCTCTCATGCGGCCACGGGTTGTCACCTCCCGCCTACCCAAAACGCGTTTCGGGACTTCGCATGTTGGGTATTCTACATGTGAGTCACCCTGACTCTCCCCAACCTCTGAAATCATGACAAAGGCCTAGCACATGCTAGCTCCTCCTTTATCCTCCTCCACATGACCATTACCTGTGAACACAAGCCTAATCGAAAGGCGCGTCATAAAATCACGTATCGGGTCCTTGTGTGTGAGTCATCTCGACTCTCCGGATCCGACGGTCCATATCGCGTCACAATTTCGCGTATCAGAAACTCCCGATATGATTCACCTCTATTCTCCCGACTCCCAAAATATCGATATTTCGGAGCACCAAATCAACGACTCACACTCCTCTGGATCTAACGGCCACTGTCAAATCGCGAACTTGGGCCTTGCGAGTTCTCACTATTCTCCCCTTTGACTTTTCCTCCTCTGAGTCAACGAAATGTTGATCTCTCACCACGCGTCCCTTCCGATGGATGGTTCCGATGATGTGGGGATCTTGTGACTTGCGACTTCCAAGTCACAACTTCCTCCACATTCCCGACTTTCGAAATGTTGATATTTCGAAGCACCAAATCCAACGGTCAAGGAGGGTCCTGATAGATCCTTAGATCTATGGTCTAGGTTATTTCATGTCATCGGATTTCAGAAGACTTGACCGCGCTAACATGCAAATCTCCCGATGTGTGAACTTGTGAAGACTGAAGTGGTCGAGGCGTTAACGCCTACTCCCCTTCTTCAAATCTAATGATCATAACAAACCTTGGATCCTCTCTCATATCTGCATTCTTCGCAGGCCCCCTCCCTTCCCACACCACGCTTCCTTTCTTGCCTTCCTCAACAAGATTTCATGTGGCTCAAAATCCCAATCCGTGGTTAGGTCCATAAGCCTTACAGATGAGCGCTCTACCCCATCCCCTCATTAACTCTTGAGGAGGCCTTCCCACCTACCAACCTGATTGTAATTCATTTCGAGTCAGAGGGTTGTTTTGATCTTGAGCAATTAAAACCAGCATAGTACTGGTTTGGTGGAGGTTAACGCAACCATTCTGGGTCCCCTCCACTGTCTTTTCATTATAAATCATGGTCTCTCTTAGCACATCCCCTTCTCAACAGTCATGCAACACGTTTCCATTATCTATTAAAATAACAAGGTTTACATTCATCGACCTTTATACAAAGGTCAACCAAATCAAACATTCACACTTTGAGTTTGCCATAGTTCCTGGCCAATAAAGTTATATTTACAGACTGGGGGAAACAAGGTGTTACAATTCCCTCCCCCTTAAAGGAATCATTGTCCTTGATGTTTTATCTATCAACATGATAGGTATGTACATAAGTAAACAAAATCAGATATGCATGTCTCATGGCATCTTCCATTTCCCTCGTAGCCTCATATGGGCCAAAGTGTTTCCATTGCACCTTGACCTATGCAATGGTTCGATTCCTGAGTGATGTTTCCTTCCTGTCTAGTATGCATTGGGGTTCTGGTAGGAATTCTCCCTCCAATTCCACCTGGATCACAGACCAAACAATTATATGATTAGCATCATGTACATATTTCTTCAATAATGAAACATGGAAAACAATATGTTCCTTTACTATGGGAGGAAGTGCTATCCTATAGGCTACAGGTCCCACTCTATCTAAGACTTCAAAGGGTCCACAATACCGAGGTGCCAACTTGGCACAGGCTCCCATTCTTATAGAACTCTTCCGGGGTCTCACTCTGAAATAGACATGGTCTCTGGCTTTGAACTCTCGGGGAGTTCTCTTTCTGTCGACGTAAATTTTTTGTCAGTCCTAAGCAATTTTCATATTTTTCCTGATCTGCACCACTTGTTGTTCCATTTCTTTCATCATGTCGGGTCCGATTGTAATTCTATACACTAGATTACTTCAGCTAATTGGAATCTTGCACTGTCTACCATAGAGGACTTCAAAAGGGCTCATCTTCAAGGATCCCTGATAATCGTTATTGTAGGCAAACTCTACCAATGGTAGGTAGTCTTCCCACTTCTTAGGCTAATGCATTGCATGCATCCTTAGCATGTCCTCTACTATTTGGTTCACTCTTTCTTTCTGTCCATTGGTTTGAGGGTGATAAGATGTGTTGAATAGTAATTTTGTCTCCAGACCAGCCATTAGGGATTTCCAAAAGTTTGAAGTGAACTTGGTATCTCGGTCAGATACAATTTCCTTGGGCATGCCATGCAGTCTAAATATCTCCTTCATGAAGATGTTGGAAATATCTATTACCTTGCAAATTGACTTGACAGGGATGAAATGAGCAGACTTACTCAGTTTGTCCACCACGACCATGATGGCATCATTTTTATTGGTCGACCTTGGTAGTCTAGTGATGAAATCTATGGATATGGTTTCCCATTTCCATTCTGGGATTGGTAGGGGTTGTAACAATCCTGTGTGTTCTACCTTAACTTGTTGGCACTCTAGGCACTTAGCTAGATAGTTAGATATGTCTTTCTTCAACCCAGACCAATAGAATTGTTTCCTAGTGGTCGTGATCATCTTCTGATATCCTGGGTGACCAGTATATGGTATCTTATGTAGTTCATCCATGATGAACCTCTTCAAGTCGTCACATTTTGGAATACATAATATGTTTATGTAAGTCAATAGCCCTTCCTCAAGAATATGGTAGCCTTCATACTTCAGCCCTGTAGGCTCTTGTCTTAGATATGAAATCACGGTCTTGAAAAATGCATCTATACACACAAGGAAATCATTATATGGGTCTGCAATATTTAGCACGGGTGCATGGGTTGGGAGGTATTTCAATTCCTGAAATATTTCTCCACATTTTGATGTCCAAATGAATTTGATCCCCTTTTTCTGAAGGGCAGTTATTGGATAGCCAATCTTGGAAAATCCTTTTATGAACCTTCTATAGTATTCTGCTAAGCCCATGAAGGACCTAATATCGGATACATATTTCAGGGTAGGCCATTCCATAATGGATCTGATCTTGTCGGGGTCTATTGCCACCCCTTCCTTATATATGACATGGCCTAAGTAATGGACTTGCTTATGAAAGAAATCACACTTGCTAAACTTAGCGTAGAGATGATGCTCTCTTAGTACTTGAAGTATGAGTCTAAGATGTTCTTCGTGATCCTCCTTGTTCTTGGAGTAGATTAGGATATCATCAATGAAAACAAACACAAATTTGTCCAGGAATTTGCTGAGTACATTATTCATCAAGAACATAAAAGTGGTGAGGGCATTGGTTAACCCAAACGACACCACCACAAATTCATAGTGACCATACCTCGTCCTGAAGGTTGTTTTGTGGATGTATTCATCCTTAATCCAGACTTGATGGTAGCCAGACCTTAGGTCAATCTTCGAAAATATGGATGCACCTCCCAATTGGTCAAACAGGTCATTGATTCTTGGTAAGGGATACTTGTTATTTATGGTTGCCTTATTTAGTTGTCTGTAATCTATGCACAGTCAAAGTGTTCCATCTTTCTTTTTCACAAATAGGACGGGCGCTCCCCACGGAGAGACACTGGGTCAGATGTAGCCTTTGTCCATCATCTCCTTTATCTATAGCTTGAGCTCAACCATATCTGGCATGCTCATTTTGTATGGCGTTCTAGATGCGGGTATCGCTCCCGGTGTAAGTTCTATCGAGAAGTCAATATCCCTTCTCGGAGGTAGACCCGATACTTCTTCTGGGAATATGTCCTTGTATTATTTTAATATGGGTTCGTCCTCTAGGTTTGGTTTGTCATCCTCAATGGATTCCAACACCTGTATTGCATATAAGGAACACCCTTTTCTGCAATACTTCTTCATTTGAAGGGTCGATATTTGTCTCATTGAGACAGGCTTCTGAATCCCTTGGAGGGTCATCTTTCTCCCTTCTTCGTTTACACATTCTAAAGTTTTATGATAATAGTCCATTTTAGTTTTATAAGCATCCAACCAATCCATACAAATCAACAGGTCATAAGATCCCAGAGGAAGTATGTTAAGGGTCGCTCAGGTGGGCAATCCACCCATGATGAATTGGCAGGCTGGTATGGCCTTTGCCACCTTTCTTTTGGTCCCAGTGGCTAGTTGTACCAACCATGGTTTAACATGTCGAATTGGTTGTAGTTTACACTTATTGGCAGTCTGAGGGCCTACATAACTCCAATTAGAACCTGGGTCAATTAAAATAGAAATTGGATGGTTGGCGATCATACCTTACAACTCCACTACTGAAGCTTGGTGGTTGGCTTGATTATTGTCTAGGGCTGCATAGATTCGTGGCATGCTCCTAGCCACATCATTAACGGTGGTAGCTTCTTGGATATTGTAGACCCCCTTACTATTTTATTGTTTGTGTGGGCAGTCCCTCAATCTACGATTTTCTCCACAACCCCAGCATTTTAAGGGTTCCTTCTTTAGGTTATCAGTCTTTGTTGGGACTGTCCAAAAGGGTTTATTTCCACTTTGAGAGGGGAAATTTTGTTGATATACACTTCTAGCAGGAAGGCTCCCCCTAGAATATTTTCCACGGTTCTTAAATCTTGAGGAGTTAAACCTTTTCTTCTAGAATCCTGCACTACTCTTCTTCTTCCAGTCCTCGTGAGTTCTTGTCTTGCTCTCAAACTATTCATAACAATACCTCACCTTCCAGATAGCTTCTTCTAAGGTCCTTCGTTCGTCGAACTCAATCCTATCCTGGTAGGTCTGAGCTAACCCACTAACGAAACGCTACATTTTTTCTTTTTCATCTTTTATTTAGGGTACATACCTCAGTAGTTAAAGGAATTTATTGACAAATTCCTCTATGGTGAGCTGCCCCAGTCGGAGTTCATAGATTTCCTTAGTTTTACCATCCATGTAATTTTCTGACAGATACTGCTTCCTGAAGTATTTCTCAAATTGTTTCCATGTCAAGTCCTTCTCATGGACTCCTTTCACATTCCTAAGGTCTTCCCACCATATGGACGCCTTTCCATTTAGGTTGAAGATGGCTATTCGAGCCTTCAAGTTTTTAGAGTAGTCATGGACTCTGAAATACTTCTTTAAACCAAGCAGGCAAGCTTCCACTTCTTCTCCCTTCTTAATCTCTCTGTCGAAAGAGGGTGGTTTGGCTTTCTTGAACTCTTCAGGACCACGGGTTTTGGAATGCTTATGTTTATTTCCTTTCCTCTGAGAGTGTGAGATGGCCCTGCTACTAGAAGATCCTTCAGAGTTGTCAGCTTCCTTTCCAGAGGACTCTCCTAATGAGTGTCCCCTGCCTCCAGGTTGGACCTTCTTCGCGGTACTTCTCCCAGTGGGGTCACTTATGGAGTCATGTTTTTAGGTCTTAGGTGGACTCTGACTTCTCTTCTTGTGTCATTGGTCTGCATGATTGGTTGCGGGTTCGTGCTGCAGTTGCCTTTGTATGTCAGATAAGCTCTGTAGCAAGACTGCGTTAATTTTTGTTTGTTTCTCTTGCTCCTTTATCAAACTCTTGTTGTCATCCTTGAAACTTTGTAACTCGGCCCTGAGGCTCCTTACAGTTTCAACCAGATCTGGAGAGGTTTCCACCACCCTCCTTTCATAAGATGATTCGTCTCTATTGTGGGAGCCATCCCCCACTTCATGACACGTCACCATTATTTAGTTTTGGAGTTTTCCCATGATTCACTGACTGCTCGAGTGTTGACAAAAACACTTATTGTTAGCTAATAGTATATCAATTTATGAACAATACACGGTTCAATTTATTAAATGCATACACATAGTAGAAAGTTTCACTCTTTTCTTTAATAACATTTTTAACCAGACTTTTAAGAAAGAGGCAAGGTAGGGTCTCACTCCTTTAAAAGTACTCCAAATAGTGTTTTTAAGCGACTCATCCATAAGCCCAAGCAGGCCAAGTGTTGTAACCATGCTCTGATACCATTTTGTAACACAGCCACAACGAGTAATAAAAAAATTATCTTTTCTTAAAGGACATAATATCCATTCATGGTTCCTAATTTGGAAGGTCAGGGAACCAGTCTGACTTCCTAGTCAAGGATCTCCAATTCTGAAGCCAAACAATTCTCTAAGACCTTGATGGTCTCGTTCTATAGTTAAACGTAGAACCTTTTGATCTCTTGGTGTAGGTTTAAGGGCACCTGTGACCTTCCATTTCGCCCTGCTGTGAAAACTCAGAGTGTCGGGCGTTATCTCCTTTCCCGCAAAGCTACGGGATCGTCGATCTCACGATCTTGATGATAACATCCAAAATTGACGATTCAAATATGTGTCCTTATTATATATGGACCAGATTAGCTCCTTCTGAAACTCAACCTGCATGAACAAGCACCAGACGCAAGTTTCTCTCATGCAGCCACGCGCTGTGACCGCCCTCCTACCCAAAAGGCATTTCGGGACTTCGCATGTCGAGTATTCTACATGTGATTCACCATGACTCTCCCCAACCTCTGAAATACCGACAGGGGCCTAGCACATGCTAGCTCCTCCTTTATCCTCCTCCACTTGAACATTACCTGTGACCACAAGCCTAATCGAAAGGTGCGTCGTAAAATCGCTTATTGGGTCCTTGCGTGTGAGTCACCTTGACTCTCTCGATCCGATGGTCCAGATCGAGTCGCAATTTCATGTATCGAAAACTCTCGATATGATTCACCTTCATTCTCCTGACTCCCGAAATACCGATATTTTGGAGCACCAAATCAACAGCTTGCACTCCTCTGGATCTGACGGCCACTGTCAAATCGTGAACTCGGGCCTCGCGAGTTCTCACTATTCTCCCCTTTGACTTTTCCTCCTACCAGTCAGTGAAACGTTGATCTCTCGCCATGTGTCCCTTCCGATGGACGGTTTCGATGATGTCGGGATCTCGCGACTTTTGACCTCCAAGTCACAACTTCCTCCACATTCCTGACTTTCGAAATGTCGATATTTCGGAGCACCAAATCCAACGGTCAAGGAAGGTCCCGATAGATCCTTAGATCTACAATCCATGTTATTTTCTGTCATCGGATTTCAGAAGACTTGATCGCGCTAACACGCGAATCTCCCGATGTGTGAACTTGCGAAGATTGAATTGATCGAGGCGTTAACGCCTGCTCTCCTTCTTCAAATCTAATGGTCATGACAGACCTTGGATCCTCCCGAACGAATCTCATCCGTTCATCTCCCAAACGAAAGGGTATTCCCTTTCGATACTTTAATCTCGCTATCCTTCCTAAGCTTTGTCAATTATGAAGGACTTAAGAGCGTTGCCCTCTTTCTCCTGGACTTAACACTTAGAAGGTTCTTCTGCACACCTCTTGCGCTCCTTCATCAAGTCTAGAACCTAAGTGGTTCTCGGTCTCTGCTTACCTCACAGAGAGCCTGTGCATACATGTACTACCTCTCCTAAGCTTATTGGACTCTGTCCTCGCAGTGATTGCGTGGTTCAGCCTTCGCCAAATCAGGAAGTACTCACGCGACTCTAGGATGGTGATGAAGTTCTCTGGGAAGTGATTTCAAGGGATTAAACTAGTGCATAAGGAAATCAAGCATATATGAAAGTTCTCAAAGAATGAATGTATACCTCTAACTTAATCATCCAGTACAGGGATAATTTTAGGCATATAAAATACAAGCATGCAATTCATCATTTCCAATTCAAAGCACAAGGCATAAAAACACTTATCAGAACCATAAGGCATGATGCAACTGCTGAGAGGGGTGCTCATTTCCACCCAACCATAGGCTCAGTCACTCTCGATGGATTTATCACTGGCCACCCCCAAGCTTAGGCCACGATGCTTTGAGATTCAATCTCTCACTTCCATCTCAACGGAAGTTAGGGACAAAGGTTACTCTCCTTCTTATTATACAAGAATAGACGAGGATGAAGGTTACTCTCCTTCTCATGACTTAGTCTCTATCCCATGTGATTAGAACTCACTTTTCTCTTTCAATCCTTCCTTGGACCCGAGAGTTTCCTCTCTCGTCTCTGCATTCTTCGCAGGCCCCCTCCCTACCCGCACCACGCTTCCTTTCTTGCCTTCCTCAACAAGATTGCATGTGGCTCGAAATACCAGTCCATGGTCAGGTCCGGAAGCCTTACAGATGGGCGGTCTGCCCCATCCCCTCATTAACTCTTGAGGAGGCCTTCCCACCTACTAGCATGATTGTAATTCATTTCGGGTCAGAGGGTTGTTCTGATTTGGTGGAGGTTAACGCAACCATTCCATGTCCCCTCCACCGTCTTTTCATTAGAAATCGTGATCTCTCTTAGCACATCCCCTTCTCAACAGTCATGCAACATGTTTCCATTATCTACTAAAATAACATGGTTTACATTTATCAACCTTCATACAAAGGTCCACCAAATCAAACATTCACACTTTAAGTTTGCCATAGTTCCTGGCCAATAAAGTTATATTTACAGACCAGGGGAAACAAGGTGTTACATACATTCAATAAGTTTATTGCTAAGTCTGATTCTACATTACTACTAAATCATGTTGATAATGATAGTAGACTATGGCATGAGAGATTTGTTCATCTAAACATCAAATACATGGAGCAACTTAGAAAACACAAAATGGTCCCAATCTTTCCCGACACACACTTTTCCAAAGGAGTTTGTCAAGGATGCATTCTTGGAAAACATCCTCAAGAGAATTTTGAGAAAGGGGAGGCTTGGAGGGCCTCCTCTCACTTGGATATTATCCACAGTGATATAATGAGACCCTTTCCTCATCCATCCATAAACAAAGCAAGGTATTTTCTTACATTTATTGATGATTTTTCATGATACACGGGTGTATTTTCTCAGGAAGAAGTCTGAATTTTTTGAGTATCTCAAAGACTTCAAAGCACATGTCAAGACCCATTCTAGGAGGAATATCAATATCCTTCACATAGAAAATGGGGAGGAATATGTGAACAAGGATGTCCAACATCTTTGTTCAAAAGCAGGTATACAATTGTAGCATACAATACCATACACTTTGCAACAAAATGGGGTAGTTGAGAGGAAGAATAGATCCCTCAAAGAGATTGCCACTTGCATGTGGGATGAGGCGCTTAATTGTGCTAACTACATTCAAAAAATATCTCCTCACATATATGTCAAGGAAAGGACTCCCTTTGAGGCATGGAGCGACAACAAATTGGAAGTCACCCACTTTTTAATATTTGGATCATGTGCGTGGGCCCGCATACCCTCTGAAAAGAGGAAAGCATTGAATCCTCAAAGCACCGCATGCATCTTCATGGGATATCCTGATGGTGTGAAGGGTTACAGGCTAATTGATCCCTCAATGGGAAAGATCATTATTGAATGAAGTGTCTAGTTTAAGGAAACGCATGCACCATCAGAGACCCATGCATAGACCTATGTACTTCTGCCTATACCAGACATCAAAGATGATGAGTCCACTTATTCAAATCATGGTTTAGATATAAGTTTCGAATATGATTTGGAAGATGATGAGCCAAAATATATTCCCAAGTGGGCACAGACCATTGTACAAGAAACATGTGACCTTGTGGGGGATCCAATAGAATAGAGGAGGATGAGGTCCCAGTTTGAGGAGCCTCCTTGTGCACTCACAGCTACCGAACCAGTGATTCCCATTCATTGTGACATGGTTCTAGCTTCATACCCATATGCCTATGATGAGGCTATAAGGAATCCCTTATAAGAAGTTGTTATGTAGGAGGAGTACAACTCTCTCCTCGAGAACCAGACTTGGGATATGGTTCCACTTCCTTCAGATAGGAAGCTTATAATATGTAGATGGGTCTACATGACCAAGAAGGAAGGAAATAGACATGTGAGCAGGTAGAAGGAAAGATTGGTTTCCAAAATATTTCAGCAGATCCTTGGGATAGACTATGATGAGACCTTTGTGTAAATTCTAACCTTGTACAATATCTACTGTAAACAGATATTCATAAAAGAATAGAAAAAATACAATGCCAAATACAAACATTACACAGAGATTTTTCCCCTGGAAACCCAAACCTGGAAAACCAACATATTCTATATTCATTCATTGTGTTACAATGTTTACAATACAAAATACATATAGGAGCCAGCGGCATCCAAAACCCTAACCCAATGACCTGAATTAGTCCAAAACCTTAATTCCTTAACCGGAAATAGAAAACCATCGGCCAAGAAACCATGTGTCGAAAAACCACCTAAATATAATGCGGTCCCAAAAAATGCGGTCCCGATTTAGAAAAAAAATTATTTTGGGGGCGCAAAGAATATAACACATACCCAACATTCTCCCACTTGTTGTTTTCTTTGCATACATGGGGTTACAGGGTTACATAGTCAACAATCTAGGGCAGAAATGCCCATGGATCCTCTACACCACGAGAACTTCTCAGTGCTCACAGATTTTGTTAATGAGTCTGCAACATTCTTCAAAGTGTCCACCTTCATCAGTGATACTTTCTTTTCTTCAATCATGTCTCTCACAAAGTGATATTGAACATCAATGTGCTTTGTCTTTGAATGATAA